>NW_004624775.1:18947373-18958461 GCF_000247695.1 Heterocephalus glaber | reverse complement strand
GTGGTGATAGTGGACATCCTTATCTTGTTTCTGATTTTAGTGTGAAGGATTTCAGTTTTTGACCATTTAGTATGATATTGGTTGTTGGTTTTTCATAGATGGCTTTTATCAGATTGAGGTAGAGACCATCTATTCCAATTTATATAGGGTTTTTATAATAAATGCATGTTGGATTTTGTCAAATGCTTTTTCTTCATCTATTGAGATGATCATATGGTTTTTGTCCTTGCTCTATTGATATAGTGTATTATATTTATTGTTTTGCATATGTTGAACCATCCCTGCATCCCAGGGATGAATCCCACTTGGTCAGGGGGTATGATCTCCTTGATGATCTTCTGCATTCCTTTTGCCAGTGTCTTATTAAGAATTTTTGCACGTATGTTCATTAGTGAGATTGGCCTATAGTTCTCTTTTTCTGTTGGGTCTTTCTCTGCTTTGGGGATGAAGGTGATGCTTGTTTCCAGGAATTAATTCAGGAGTATGTTGCTTCCCTTTCAATTTCATTGAAGAATGTAAACAGTAGTGGCAGTAGTTCCTCTCTAAATGTCTTGTAGAATTCAGCAGTGAAGCCATCAGGACCCAGGCTTTTCTTAGTTGGTCAGTTTTTAATTATATTTTCAATTTCATTGATTGATACTGGGTTGTTTAGAATTTTTAGGTCTTGTTCGTTCAACTTTGAACTTCGTTCAATTCATATGTGTCTAGGAATCTGTCCATTTGTTCTATGTTTTCCATCTTATTGGCGTATAGGTTCTCAAAGTAAGTATTGATGATCCTCTGGATTTCTGCTGGGTCCATTGTAATTTCATCATTTTCATTCCTAATTGCATGGATTTGGGCCTTTTCTTTCCTTTTCCTGATAAGGCTGGCTAAGGTTTTGTCAATTTTGTCACCTCCTCTGTGCTTGGAGCAGTGGTAGCTTGGCCTGGAAGCCTCCTGCTCTCCACTGGTAGCTGTGGCAGGTTGACCCAGAAGCCTCCTCTTCTGCACTGGGAGCTGTAGCACTTTGACACGGAAGCCTCTTCTGTGCTGGGAGCAGTGGTCTAAGCTGTGCTGATTTTAAGACAGGCTTTGCTGCAGTACACTATCACCGAAAATTCAACAGCTTGACTGGTGCTGTGAGCCCTTCCAGCAAATCACTGACAAACCTTCTATGGGAGGGTACCCCCTCTAACTCAAAGGTGGTCTTGGGTCCCCCTGATCACCATGCTATTCTAACACCATCTCGCCTCTCCTGCTTCTAATAGCCCAGCTGGGAAATACATCCTCTTCCCTCTTTTCTCTAACTTCTGTTGCCATCAGCTGTCCTTTGACTTCTGAAAACAGAACCAGAATCCACAGGAAGAATTCTGTGTTTATGTGCACTTGGTTCCCATCCTTAACTCCTTCCAGCCAGGGTCAATCTTGACCAGGCCACTAAGTGGCCATAGCCCCTGCTGGCCCTTGTACCCAGGAGGGTCAGAACCCTACATCTCTCATGCACACTACCATGAGGCCTGGGAGGCTGTGTGTCACCACAGTCCTGGGCTTGGCTGGCAGCTTCTTCGTTGATTATGTCATTAAGCTAAAGCTCCTCCCCTCACTACCCCCACCCCCAACCTGCCCTGGTGTTGGGAACAATGCTACATAATTTTAGGGTAAAATCATTTGGTTAGCCTAGTTCTCCCGCCTACAGCCCAGCTATGGAATTGCAAAACATAGCTGCATTTTGACCTCCGGTCACAACTGAGACCTCAGTGATCTGGTGATGATGCTGTGATTCTCCAGGACAAGATTACACCAGCTGAAAACATCCTGGGAGGAACAAATATCTACTCAGTTCCTCATTGTTCTTGGACTGTTACCATCTTGTTTACCCAGATGTACTGAACTCTCTGCAAGTCATTTGTTACATCTGTTTCTCCCGAGGTACTGAAGAAAAGGTGCAGTAAGCTGGGGGCTTTCGTCTTTGCCGCCCAGAGCAGCACTGATCAGACCCAAAGCTCAGCTTCTTCTCAGTCTCATTTTTCTACCTTTCCTGTAATTTGCCTTGTGCTGCTGTGGCTCGCAGGAGACTAGGACTTACTGCAGAGGTTCTAGTAATGTCCCCTTTCCCTGTTCCCTACACCCTGGGACATGGAGTCCCATCCTTGATAGTTAATCCTGATTGTCAAATTGATTGGATTGGAAACACATAGGAGATTGGTAAAGGACACTCTGGTTGAGTATGTTTCCAGAGACACTTGGCACATGGGACTGCAGACTGAGGAGGGAGATCTTCCCTGAATGTGGGCAGCACCACCAAGAAGACTGGGGACCCAGATGGAACAAAAGGAAGAAGGAAGCCTGCAAGTACATTTTCTCTCTCTCTCTCTCTCTCTCTTTCTCTCTCTCCTTTCCCCTCCCACTCTTTCTCTCTCTCTCTGTCTCCACCTCTCTGTCTCCATATCTTTCTCCTCCCTAGCTGCCATAAGGTCAGCAGCTCTGCTTTACCACACCCTCTCACCATAATGTTCTTCCTCACCTCATGCCTATGAACAATGGAACCAGTCTTTCATGGACTGAAGTCTGTGAAAACATTAAATCAAAATAAACCTTTCCTCCTTCAAATTGTTTTTCCTCAAGTACTTAGTCACAGAGACCAAAAGCTGACTAACACAGTGCCTGTCTTTCTCTGGAGCAGGACCCTCTTCTCTGTGTCCCCAAGGGCACCCCAGCCAGACACACACATCCCAGACCGCCCCCTACCACACCCCATCCGGGTTCTGCCCTCATCCACAGCCTCAGCTCAGAGTCCCTCCTCTGAAACATACTGTGCTAGGTTGGGAAGGAACAAACCTCAAGAAATGTTTTCCGGCTGACAACACGGCTGTCCCCACATCGGCCTCTGCCTGCCGTGGGGCAAATAATCTGTCCTGTGATCAACAGAGGGCAAGTGTCCTGTCCAGTTAGCCCTGTGGCAAACTTGCTCAATGCTGTTCAGCTCCCTTCCCTCACGACTCCCCCCCCGCCACCCCAAACTACTCTCTTGGATCCCACTCATCTGTAGGGCTCAGTGTATGTTTTGATTCTTTGAGGATACATTTCCCGTGTTTCAGTCTCAGCAGGCACCTTCAGTCTATGCCTTTACAAAAACATGGTCATTTCCTTCCCTGTGGTTCCGTTTGGGATGATTAGACCAGGTGAGGTCACCCTTGCTCACCACTGAACCCTGGGAGCTAGCACAGCACCAGGCATGTGGGCATGTGGGAGGGTCTTCAAAATGAATTTCTTGAACTAAGTATGATGTGGATGGGCCATGTCAGAGTCACTTTGTATTTTTCAAAATTATTACAAAGTTCCCTTCGGTATATGTTTACTCAATTTTCATGATCATTTTCCCTTCTAATTTGGTCATCTGTTCGAACCTTTAAAAAGAATTAGAGAAGCAATTAACTGCCAAGGCAACCATCTCATCACGGGAAAAGCAGCAGTCCCGTGGGACACAGGTGTGAGGCCCGTATGGCTCAGTCACGCTCTTCTCCGTGACTTTTCCAGACAGCAAGGGGGATGGAGGGCTGCGAGGCAGAGCAGATAAACATCCCCAACACAGAACCTGCTGCTCCTTGAGAATTGTCTGGAGGATATTCTGACACACACACAACATGCATGGACCTTGAGGACATCATGCTAAGTCACAAACAACAATACTGTGTGGCTCCATTTATATGACATCCCTAGAGTCATCAGATCCATAGAACAGCACTGACAATGGTGGATGCCAGGAGCTGGGGGAGGAGTGGGGGGTTGTTGTTTAATGAGGACAGAGTTCCAGTTTTGAAGATGAGAAAATTCTGGAGATGGAGATGGTGATGGTGACACCACACTAAAAATGTGTTCCACGTCAGTGAACTGCACACTTAAAATGATAAGAATAGAAATCTTACGTTATTTATACTCGCAGCAGAACAAAATGGAAAAAATAGATGAAGGGATCTTTCCTGTTAATCAGACATCCAAAGGAAGCAAACTGATGCTCTCTTGTTTGATTACTGTCCGTGAAGAAGTATAAGCTGCATAAGGATGCAAGTAGGAAACATGAGTTCCACCCAAGCCAGTGCTGAGGTCAAATTCAGCAGTATTTATTTAATTCTGTTCCACAGAAGTGTGGGGGAAAATTCCCTTCTAAATTTGGAGTTTATGTGTCAGTTTTATTATGCGGTATGATAAAAAAATACAGTGAGTTTAAATTTTAAAATTTTATTACGGCAAAAGGCACAATGCCATGAATCACCTTCAAAATATTCCCCCTCACTTCAAACACACTTAGCTCACTGTTGTTGCCACTTTCTGAAGCAGTTGTAGAAGTCCTTTTTCATGAAGGTCTTCAGTTGTGCAGTTTTAGCTCCCTCAATGTCCTGAATTGATTCCAAACCTTCCTTTCATGGTCAGTTTTACTTTGGTAAAGAATCAGAAGCTGCAAGGTGACAGATCCAGTGAATGAGGTAGATGAGGACACACGATAATGTTTATACAGGTCTGGCATTCAGCAATGGCAGTCACCATATTTTCTATGACACTTGTAAAGGCCAGTCCCCTGACCATGGTGTGGGCTCTGTGTTATACTGGCCTGTCTCTCGGCCACAATGTGGGAATCGTTTACCTGGAGGCTTGCTGCAAGGTGGACTCCAATGCCCACATGTCATCCGAATGTCCCAGAATGCAAAAGCTTGACCACAGAAGCTCAGAGGAAACCTCCCAGAACATTTTTACACAACCTTACCATGCTTGCTGGCCACAGAGTCCTGCAATGATACCTGGAGAAGAAAATTAGATTCAGCCAAGAACAGCAGTGCCTCCTCCTTATCAGGAGCCTCCCTCAAATGCCTCTGCCACCACCCAGACCCAGCAGTGTCCATCCTGACGTGCAGCACCATAATCCCACAGTCCCGGGAGCCAGGCTGCCCCATGGGTTTGTCATGCTCCTTCCTGACTACTGTCCCTGGCACAGGCTCCCTGGTCTCAAAGCTCTGAGGGCTGCACGTTTTCCACAATTGCCCTGCAGTGACATCTGAAGTGGTGATGTTTTTCTCCCAGACAAGAGAAAGGGACTGTTCACCAATCTGACCAGGCCCAGGAGAGAGGCTGTCAAAACAAGTCTGGCAGTGGCCTGTAATCCCAAGGTGACACAGAGCTGAGGGATGACAGTAGCAGCAGCACCTGTTCTGTGCCCCTGCAGCAGGAGGGGACCAGAGACCTTAGGCCCATGTGGAACTTTGGGTGTCAGCCTGGTGGGGGCAGGGAAGTGATCACCATTAAGAGCCAAGTCTGGAGACTGATGGACAGGAGGCCTGCAGAACCCACTGTGGTGGTTGTCGTGCCGCTGAGGTGAGGCAGACAGCAATCCTGAACATAAGCAAAGCTCCTCCACTGTGGTAAGAAAATCACGCAAGCAACAGGTGTTGTGTTTAGTGAGTGTCAACTTGAGGAATTTGGTTAAGAGACGCTTAGCTAAATTAGCTCAGCAATTCCATGCCCTAGGGTGTGGGAGATCCAACCCAGGGGAGATCATAGCGTGGATACTATATAGGGGAAATGAGGAAGGATGAGGCTGCTTCTGCTCCTTTGGAGGAGCTTCTGTCTTCATACTGGACATCATCTCCTGGCTTCCTACGTAGACTTCGGCTTCTGCCGCAGATCCTTCAGCCTTCCTGTGTAGACTCTTCAGCCTTCCATCACAGACCCATCGGCTTCCTGATGTGGACCCACATGGGGCACTGCAGTGATCTCCAGACCTTCAACTAAATCCTTCAGTCTCCAATGTGCAGACAGACCCTCTGGACTCTTCCTCATCTGACTCTGTGGGTGGCCATTGTAAGCCCATCTTGTAAATTCACATATATATTTGTATATCTCTTGTTATATGTTTCTCTAGTAAATACTGACTGATAAAGATTTTGGTACTGGGAGTGCCTCTAGAGAAACAGAATTGTAAAAAGTGGAATTCCTTAATGGCTTTAGGCGTTCCTGGAGTCGGCTCTCTATTTTGATGAAACCTAAAGATGCCATGGTCTCTCCTACTCCTGTGGGGAATACTGATAATCCTTGGCATGAACTGTTTCAAGTAATATGCAAGGTAGATCCACTGGATTATCCTAATTCACCCATTGTGAGATGTAAAGAATTTAGTGACTCCATACATACAAATTTTGAATATTTTTGGAAGGATGGGGAATATAATGATGTTGTCTGGTTGGACCATCTAGTACAGGAAAATGAGAAGTTCAAAGATTCAAATTCCCAGCTCTAGACACACATAAGAAATTTAAAAGCTTCTCAGTGTGTCCTAAAGGAAAATTTCCTCTCTTTTAGCAGCTGGGCTGAGATTCCAGAAACCCAAACACAGGCCCTCATAATTTGATTGGCTGAACTACAATGTAAGCTTAATGCCCAGCCTCAAAGGGTATCTGAAGCAAAGGTGAGGGCACTGATCAGAAAAGAGTAGGATCTCATAAACGGATGGAGACATCTGAGAGGATCCTGACAAAGCAGAGGATGTTGAGTTTCTAGATGCTAATGAGATTATTTTGCCAGAGGAAGAGATTTCCCCACCCACGGTGGCAGAGGTATCTTCACTCACACCCCTATGGTGTTGGCCTCTTCTAGTACACCTGAGGAAACTAATCCAGCGTTGACCAAGCATGATAACACTGATACTCTTTAGGACCTACCCTCAACACCCATCTTTGCCTCTAGGCCCATAACCAGGCTCAAATCACAGAAGGCTCCTAAGGGTGAAGTACCTAGTGTGATCCATGAGGATCACACTATTCTCCCAAAGAACTTCTTGAATTTTCTCTTATTAGCAGAGGCCTGATGAGCAAGTATGGGAATGGATTTTAGGGGTGTGGAATAATGGTGGCAAAAATATACACCTGGATCAGGCTGAGTTTGTTGTTATGGACCCATTAAGCAGGGATTCTGAATTTAATGTTGCAGCTCGTGGAGTAAAGAATGGTGTTAATAGTTCATTTGGCTGGTTGGCAGAAATGTGGATCAAAAAATAGCCCACTGTGAATGAGTTAGAGATGCCTGATATGCCATGGTTTACTGTTGATGAGGGTATTCAGAGGCTTAGGGAAATGGGAACGCGGGAGTGGATCTGTCATGTTAAATCTAATCTTCCACACTGGGCTCATCCAGAAAATGAACCCTTCACTAACACCTTAAGGAAGAGATTTGTGAGGGGAGCACCACCATCTCTGAGGAGCCCTGTCATTGCTCTTCTCTGTATCCCTGGCTTTACAGTGGGGACCACAGTTACTCAATTGGGAAATTTAAAAGCAATGGACTTGATTGGATCCCAGAGTGGCAGAGGCCAAGTGGCAGCACTTAATTGCCAAAGACAGAGTGCATGTACTTACTGTACTGGACAGCAGAAGCAGAACAATGATCTGAATGGTATGACATGTGTAGACCTATGGTGTCTGCTGATCAGCCACAGTGTTCTCAGAAATGAAATATATGGGAAGCCTACAATATTTTTACTAGATTTATATGATCAAAAAATTTAAGGGCAAATGAACAGAAGCCTAATTCAAATCGTGGTAAGAGGGAATCACAGCCCCTCACTCAGTTTGCAGATTTCAGCCAGTTTGCAGACCCAGAACCCCTGAATGAAGGGGAGGCCAGGTCCCCTTAGGGAAGGATCCTGATGCACCAAAAATCTACACAGTCAATCCATCTTTCATACTTCCCCAGAGAGTCCAAAGGCCTTTTGCTAGAGTAACTGTACATTGTGGGAAGGGAAATGATCAGACATTTTGAGGACCACTGGACATTAGTTCTGAACTAACACTGATTCCAGGGGATCCAAAATGTCATTGTAGTCCTCTAGTAAGAGTAGGGGCCTATGGAGATCAGGTGATCAATAGGGTTTTAGGAAAAGTCCAACTCACAGTGGATCCAGCAGGTCCTTGAATCCATCCTGTAGTCATTTCCCCTGTTCTGGAATGTATAATTGGGATAGATATACCTAATACTTAGCAGAATTTCACATTGGTTCCTTAATCTGTGATGTGAGGGCTATTATGGTTGGGAAGGCCAAAAAGAAGCCATTAGAGTTGCCTTTGCAACTCTAAAAATAGTAAACCAAAAGCAGTATTGCATTCCTAGAGGGATTGCAGAGATTAGTGCCACCATCAAGGACTTGAAGGATGCAGGGGTGGTGGTCCCCACCACACCTCCATTTAATTCTCCCATTTGACCTGTGCAGAAGATGTATAGGTCTTGGAGAATGACAGTAGGTTATCATAAAAGGAATCAAGTGGTGACTCTAATTGCAGCTGCTGTACCAGATGTGGTTTCCTTGTTTAAACAGACAGATTAATACATCCATGGTACTTGGTATGCAGCTATTGATTTGGCAAATGCCTTCTTCTCCATATCTATCCATAAGGACCATCAGAAACAATTTTCTTTCAGCTGGCAAGGCCAGCAATACACGTTCACTGTCCTACCTCAGGGTGATAGTAAATTTCCAGCCCTGTGTCACAACTTAGTTCATAGGGATTTTGATCATCTTTCTCTCCAACAAGGTATTACATTGGTGCATTACATTGATGATATGCTGATTGGGCCAAATGAGCAGAAGATAGCAACCACTCTGAATTTGTTAGTAAAATATTTGAGAGCTAGAAGACGGGAAATAAATTCAATGAAAATTCAAGGTCCTTCTACCTCAGTGAAATTTCTAGGAGTCCAGTGGTGTGGGGCATGTAGAGATATCCCTTCTAAAGCAAAAGATAAGTTGTTGCATCTGGCTCCACCTACAACCAAAAAAGAGGCACAATGCCTAGTGGGCCTATTTGGATTTTGGAGGGAACACATCCCTCACTTAGGTGTCTTACTCTGGGCCATTTACTGAGTGACTCAGAAAGCTGCTAGTTTTGAGTGGGGCTCAGAGCAAGGAAAAGCTTTGCAACAGGTCCAGGCTGCTGTTTAGGCTGCTTTGTCACTGGGGCCATATCATCCAGCAGAGCCAATGGTACTTGAAGTGTCAGTGGCAGGTAGAGATGCTGTTTGGAGTCTCTTGCAGCCCCCAATAGGTTAATTGCATTGGAAGCTGTTAGGATTTTGGAGCAAGACTCTGCTATCATCTGCAGACAACCACTGTCCCTTTGAAAAACAGCTGTTGGCCTGCTACTGGGCCTTAGTGGAAACCGAATGCTTGACCATGGGACACCAGGTCACCACGCGACCTGAGTTGCCTATCACAACCTGGGTATTGTCTCATCCACCAAGTCATAAGGTTAGATGTGCACAGCAACAGTCCATCATTAAATGGAAATGGTACATACATGATCCAGCCAGAGCAAGTCCAGAGGGTACAAGTAAATTACATGAGGAAGTTGCCCAGATGCCTATGGCTCCTATGCCTGCTATATTGCTTTCTGTTTCCCAGCATGAACCTATGGCCTCATGGGGTGTACCATATGATCAGCTGTCAGAGGAAGAGAAGGATAGGTCCTAGTTTATGGATGGCTCTGCACATTATGCAGGCACTACCCAAAAGTGAATAGCTGTACCATTACAGCCCCTTTCCAGGAGATCTCTGAAGGACAGTGGTGAAGGGAAATCATCACAGTGGGTAGAACTTTGGGCAGTGCACCTGGTAGTACATTTTGCCTGGAAGGAGAAATGGCCAGATGTGCGACGGTATACTGATTCATGGGCTATATCTAATGGTCTGGCCAGATGATCAGGAACTTGGAAGGAACATAACTGGAAAATTGGTGACAAAGATATTTGGGGAAGAGGTATGTGGATAGACCTCTCCATATGGACAAAGGATATAAAAATATTTGTTTCCCATGTGAATGCTCACTAAACAGTGACGTCAGCAGAAGAGGACTTTAATAATCAAGTCGATAAAATGACCCTTTCTATGGATAGTGTCAAACCTCCTTCTTTAGCCATCCCTGTCATTGCCCAGGGGGCCCATGAACAGAGTGGCCATGGTGTCAGGGATTGAGGTTATACATGGATTCAGCAACACAGATTCCCACTCACCAAGGCTGATGTGGCTACAGCCACTGCTGAATGCTCAATATGCCAGCAGCAGAGACCAAGTCCCCCTGATGGGACCATTCCCAAGGATGAACAACTTTCGACCTGGTATCAGGATGGAAGTGGTTGGAACACTTCCACCATGGAAGGGACTGTGCTTTGTCCTCATTGGCATAGGCACCTATTCTGGATATGGATTTGCCTTCCCTGCATGTAATGCTTCTGCCAAAACTACCATCCATGGACTCACACAATGCCTTATCCACTATCATGGAGTTCCATGCAGCATTGCCTCTGACTGAGGAACATATTTTATGGCCAAAGAAGTGAGGCAATGGGCTCATGCTCATGAAATTCATTGGTCTTACCATGTTCCTCACCATCCAGAAGCAGCTGGATTGATAGGAAGGTGGAATGGTTTTTTGAAGACACAGTTACAGTGCCAGCTAGGTGACAATAGCTTGCAGGGCTGGGGCAAGGTTCTTCAAAAGGCTGTATATGCTTTGAATCAGCATCCACTATATGCCAGGATTCATGGGTCCAGGAATGAAGGAGTCAAAGTGGGAATGGTACCACTTACCCCTTGTCAGGGGTGATTGACCCAGACTATCAAGGGGAAATTGGACTCTTACTCCACAATGGAGGAAAGAAAGAATAGACTTAGAGTACAGGAGATCCCTTAGGGCACCTCTTAGTATTACCATCCTCTGTTATTAAAGTCAATGGGAAGCTACAACAACCTAATCCAGGAAGAATGACAAATGGTTCAGACCCTTCAGGAATGAAGTTATGGGTCACCCCACCAAGGAAAGAATCAAGACCTATGGATGTGCTTGCTGAAGGCCAAGGGAATGCAGAATGGGTAGTAGAAGAAAGTAGTTCTAAATACCAGCTATGACCCTATGATCAGCTACAGAAATAAGGATTGTAATTGTACTATTTCTCTCCTAATATTGATTCATTTTTTCCCCCATTAACTTTATTGGTACATTTTAGGTATAAAATACAGTTACATTCATCATTGGGATCTTGTACCATTACATGAGTATCTTGGTTCTT
>NW_004624775.1:18753706-18934647 GCF_000247695.1 Heterocephalus glaber | reverse complement strand
GAAAAGAAAAGAAAAGAAGGAAGGGACTCAACCCAGCATTTGTGTTAAATGTGGGACCTTTGTAAAGTGATTAGGATTAGATGAGGTCATCAGGGTGGGATCCCATAATTGAATTCTGGTGGCTTTCTAAGAAGAAGAGGAGGAGAGGGCCAGGGATTTAGCTCAGTGGTTCCGCTGCCTGCCTCTCAAGCCCAAGGTTCTGAGTTCGATCCCTGGTACCAAAAAAAAAAAAAAGAGGAGAAACTAGGAGATGCACGCTGATGTGTTTACAGCTAAATGTGATTTGGGAGGTGAAGCCTGGCTGGAGGAGGTGGATCCCTGAGGGAGTGGCCTGGAAGGGTGTATCTCCCTCTCTCCTCCCTTGAACCCTTTCTCTGCTTACTTCTGCTGCCATGGCCCTCCACCACGTCTCAGAGCCAGCCAACTATGGACTGAAACCTCTACAAACTGTGAGCCATAATAAACTTCTTCTCCTTTAATTTGTGGGTGTCAGACATTTTGCCCTAGCAATAAGACAGTCCCTATTTTGTTAAAAAGTGCATCATACCCTGGCCCTATTGGTGCATTCCTCTCCCAGCATAGATAGTGGCTGAGGGAAGAGGTCATCTGGCACTTGGCTCTGCAGGTGCACCATGAGCTGCACTGTCCCCCCACAGCCCATGTGCCTCTTGGTTTCCTGGTATCACGGAGGTGCAGGCCAATCTCAGCAATCAGTGTGCGTGTCTAGGGCCTTGGCTCTGAAGTACCTGGCCTGGCCGGCGACACCGGCTGTCCAATTACCAGCCCCACAAGGGACTATCACTGTGGGGAGAATAACAAAGACCATCATTATGCTGACTGCTAGACACGTGAGTCTTACCTACACTTACACCCACTGCAGCCTGGGCTGGTGTGGAGGCCCCCACTCACGAGTGACCTGTCCACCTGAGTCTGCTAAACTCTCTCACCCAAGTTATTGCTGACCACTGGGCTGCGAGGGACTGAAGAAGCCTCAGATCCATTGTGAGTTGGCTCAGGAAAGTTGCCCGGGGTGGATAGAGTCCTAACTGTGTACCCCATTTTGCATGGCAGCTAAAGGACCCCAAAAGGTACCCTGCCCTGGGCCAATGTGACCATTGGGAGAATCTTTGAAAGACATCATGTTTCTAGGAACAGAGCCCAGGCTGTCCACAGAGATGCCTCCCTATTGCAGAGTATGGCATTCCTAGCATACTCTATAGTTAGTCCCAAACAGCAAAATTCTAAAAAAGAATGGGAGTTTGTTATTTAAGCAGAACTTTTTGTTGGGAAATGGTGGTTTTAACTTGCAAGTTCAATTTTTTTGTCAAATGACCCAAGGTAAGTCTGTTTAATTTCAAGCACTTAAGATGCAGATTACAGGATTACATCCACAGAAGAGAGGGACCAGAAAGGAAGCTGCAGACTGTTGGGGAGGAGACAAACTCAGGCCTCTCCTGTGGTTGGGATGGAAACCATAATTATCCTGCTGTAAGAGAAGAGGGGCCTCTCTGGGAGTGTCATCTGTCTTTGTTCCCTTCTGTCACTTTGGGTCCTCTGGAGATAGGTTTGAGAAATGGCCGTAGGCTAGAAGGAAATTAAAGCTCTGTCAAAGTGGGACGTGTATGGTGTGGTGTGTCTGTGTATGTGTGGGGGTGTGATGTGAGTGCCTGTGTGAGGGGCGTGAGCGTGTGTGTGTGATGTGCTTACTATGTGCGTATGTATAGGGGGTGATATGTGTGCCTGAATGGAGTGTGTGATGTGTGTGCGTGTGTGGTGTGTGTGCATGTGGTGAGTGTGATACGTATGGGGGAGTGTGATGAGTGTGTATGAGTAGGGTGTGTGGATCTAGGGTATGTGTGTGTACAGAGAGGTACCGGGGGGTGTGGCTGATTTGGTGAGCTTAGTTAGTTTTTTCTGTCACCATCTCACCTGCTTAGATGGAAGTTCAGCCTGTGCCGAGATTTCTAACCACTTCAGGCTTCTCCACCCCTTTCACGCCCATAGATAAATGCAGGTTTCTGATAGACAACCCCTGTATTCTAAGCCAAGACCTTAGTTTTTTCTTGTGAAAACCCACAGCTCAAATCTCTGTAATTTTCTGAAAGAATTAATTCATCAAACATTCAATGTTGTTTTTCTTTCAGCAATTCTCAGTCATTTACTGTCCCAGAATTACCCAAGGAGATATTTTTCCTACGACAACACAGAAAGGGGCTCTCCTCATACACATTAACCAGCCTCCGAGATGGCTCTGCCTGCTTTTGCTGAGCTCCAAAGCTGACTGTGACAAGCAGCTGTTGATGGAAGCAGTAGCTGACTGCTCAGCCCCTCTAGGGGATCAGGCTTGTCCTTTGTGTGACCCACCTAGCAGTGTGATATAGATGTCTCCTGGAAGCCTCTAGGAAAAGCCCCAGCCCAGGGCCACTGGATCAAAACCCGCCTTTTCTTTTTATTTACTTTATTTTATTTTATTGGTACATTTTAAGTATACAATATAATGACATTCATTATTGGAAATTTGCACCTTTACATAATCTCTCTTGGTTCTTATTTTTCCCCCCCTTCCCCTGCCCTCCCTTCAACCCCTCCATCCCTCCCTATTTGCAAAGACTTAGTTTCCATTTTTTCATTTTCTCATATTAATTCCACTCCCCTACCTCTCCCTCTTCCCCTTCCCTCTTGCCCCTTTTCTTCCTATTTCACATTACCTATTATACATTTAGTCCTTATTTACACTTTTAGTCTCTCACACTAGAGAAACTATTCGATATTTATACATGTGTGTCCTATTTATTTCACTTAAGAGTATCACTTACAATGTGCATCCATTTAGCTATAAATGTCTCTAATTTCTCATTTTTTATGGCTGAGTAGTACTCCATTTTATTTTTTTAAAAAAACCTATTTTCTTTATCCAGTCTCCAGTTGATGGGTATTTGGGCTGCTTCCAAGTTTTAGCTATTATAAATTGTGCTGCTATGAACATGGGTGCACATATATCTCTGTGGTGGTATGATTCTTTTAATTCTTCTGGGAAGATCCCCAGCAGGGGAATAGGTGGGTCAAATGGGACTTCCAGTCCTAGTTCTTTGAGGTATCTCCATACTGATTTCCATAGTGGTTGCTCCAGGGCTCCTCTTTCCCCACAGCCCCACCAGCATTTGTTATTGGTTGATTTCATGATAGCAGCCATTCTTTCTGGAGTGAGGTAGAATCTCAGTGTTGTTTTCATTTGCATTTCTCGAATGACCGGTCATGTTGAACATTTTTTCATATGTTTATTTGCCATTTCTATTTCTTTGTGTGAGAAATGTCTGTTTATTTCAGATGCCCATTTTTGGTTTGGGTCTTTAAATTTGGGCGGTCTGATTTTTTTAAAGTTCTTTATAAAATCAAGATGGTAGAACTTTGTCTGAGGGACAGCAGGTGAAAATTTTTTCCCACATTGTGGGTTGTCTCTTCACCCTGCTGGTGGTTTCTCTTGCTGTGCAGAAGCTTTTTAATAAGAGATTCCACTTGTTGATTGTTTGTGCTAGAAAAACCCACCTTTTCATGAGACCAGAGGCACAGAGAGTTCCAGAAGCACCACCATGGAGCCGATGGGTGTCAGTATTGACTACACATTGAAATCAAGTGGGAAGAGTATACTATACTAAAGCATGCACCCAACTCCAAAGATCCAGATGGCCTGGGAACTTCCAAATCTCCCCAGGTGAATTCTATAGGACAGACAGGATGGAGAACCTCGCTCTGGGCAGCTTCCAGGGTCATTCCAGTAGCTGGTGACCCATGAGGGTGGGGATGTGCATCTTATAGACAGGAGCGAACCTCTTCATCCCCAGCAGAAGCTGGGTCAGAGCTAGGCTTGGTCTTCTCCCCCTTTCTGGTGTTTGAGATAGATGGACACAGAGCTATGGGGAAGGCAGCAGAGCTCCTAGTAGTCGAAAGAGTTAGGAACGTGTAGCCCAAACACAAGCTGCTCTGGCATGTTGGTCACTGAATTGAGAGTACTTAAAATACAGTAAGTATAAGCTAGGCATGGTGGTAGACTATAATCTCAGGACTCTGGGAGGCTAAGGCAGGAAGATTGCAAGTTTGAGAAATGTAGTGATTTAACAAGACCCTCTTACAGGAAAAAAAAAAAAAAAAGTAGTTCAGTGCAAAGGCCCTGGGAGTTCAGTCTCCCAGTAACACACACACACAAACACACACACACACACACACACACACACACACACATACACATCAGTAATTAACAGCCCCACTGTTACCCACTTGTGGGCAAAGGACAAAGACAATAAAGTGTGATTAGCTGGAGGCCACAGCCCCAAGTGGAACCACATCTGAACCTCCGTGTTCAGGCTCCAGCACCTACATTCTCAGGCACTACAATGGCCCCCGTGTCTTGGTGACCTGCTGCCATGTTGCAAAATGCAGCAGGACTCTTTCATCCAGTGGATGAGACCTCTCCTTCTTGTGTACTCTGACTGTCCTGCATATTCTTTTTTTCTACCACCCATATTCCTGCTCTGTCTGTCTGTAGTGAGCATGGACAGTTTGAGAACCAGCATGACTTCCTGATCTGCCTGGAAAGCCAGCCCAGCTCTGGCCTTCAAGATGAATGAGTCCATACTTCTTTCCTCACCTGAGCCCATTTGTGCTTGTCTTTCTGTCACACACCAAAGAATACTGATGTCCATCTGACCATCCTGGCTTCATTCCATTGGAGGCCTCACTCTTGAACATAAAAGAGCTGCATGCAGGGTCCTGGAAGCTTGCCCTTGAGGGAACATCAGCCAACTCATCAGTACTGCTTGGATATCGATTAAACTGGCAATTACTCCCCTTAATTGCAAACAGCATCTAATCCATATTTTGTTACATGGTCTGTGAGCAGGTCATGAAAAGTTGTCAAATTTCTGGCAGTTTCTGGGCTCCCCATCTAGCAGTGCCATCCCTACTAGTAGTTCAGTCTGTACAGCCTCTTGGCCCCTCCTCAGGGACTTGGGGATGACACTCATGGGACTCTTCACCCCCCACCAAAGCCTCCTTCTCTCACAGGGTGGACTTTTCAGTGCCAGGCACCCACGGGCTAGCATCCTTACAGTACAACAAGATCCTGGTCTGGATGAGGGTGCATGTGAACGTTCCATGCTTTTCTTTAGTGGCAGGTGGTAGGGCACACTCCCAATGATGTGGACCCTGCTACTCAGAGAGTCACACCTCTTGACCTGTCATACATCCAGAACCTCAGCCTCCATGGCAGATACACGAAACCCACAGCTGCATCATAACAGAATCCCAGTCATTGGTAAGCTCATTCACACCTCAGAAACACAGATGAAGAATTTCTGCAGAGGAAGGAGGCCACAGGCCCATGTGTTCTTGAGCTTGGGGTGAATGCTGCTCCCGTGATTCCTGTTGTCCATGGTCTCCACTCACAGGCCCTCCTGGAGGGCAGCCCTCTACCCAAGGTGATCTTCTGGGGCCGAAGCTATTCAGCAAAATGAAACAAACTTTATAAGTCCTTTGAACTTGCCTCAGTTTTAAAATATTTTAGACACATATTTATACATATTTATGCAGTACAGGCTAATATTTTGATACATGGGTACTGTGATGATCATGTCAGGGCAGTCAGCACAACTCTCTTCCCATGTGAGACCTCTTAACATCCTTTCTTCTGGCGATTTTGAAATAGACAACAAATTATTGTTAACTATAATTACTCCTCTGTGCTGTAGAACTATAGAATGTAGCCTTCTATGTGGGCAGTTTCTGGATAAGACCTTAGAAGTACAGGCAACAAAAGCAAGAATAGACAAATCGAATTATATCAGACAACGAACTTTTTCATAACAAAGGAAACAATCAAGAGAGCGAAGAGATCATCTGCAGAATGGGAGAAAACATTTGCAAACTATCCATTCACTATGTGATTAATATGTGAAATGTACTATAAGGAACTCAACAACTCAACACCAAAATAATAATTGAATTAAAAATGGGCAAATGATCTGAAAGACACTTTTCAAATGAACACATAAAATGGTCAACAAGTATATGAAAAACTGCTCCACATCACTAATCATTGGTGAAATGCAAATCAAAACCACAGTGAAAGGGCTGGGAATTTAGCTCAGTGGTGCCACTGCCTGCCTCGCAAGAGCAATGTCCTGAGTTCGATTCCCAGTACCAAAAAGAAAAAAAAAAAACCATAGTGAGACACCATCTCACACCAGTTAGAGTAGCTATTACCAAAAAGTCAAAAAACAACAAACACTCGTGAGGATGCAGAGAAAGGGAAATTCTTCCATGGTGTTGGTAGGAATGTAAATTCATACAGCTACTATGGAAAACGTCATGGAGGTTCCTCAAAAACCTAGAGATAGATCTATGGTATGATGCAACTGTAACACTACTGGGTACACACCCAAAGGAAAGGAAGACAATGTGTTGAAAAGACATCTGCACTCCCACAGCCAAGAAATGGGAAAAAACCTGAGTTTTCATCAGCAGAAGAATGTGTGGTATAAATGAAATATTATTTTGTCATAAAGATGAACAAAATCCTGTCATCTGTGGCAACGTGGTTAAGGCTAAATGGTTAACCATTAAGTGAACCACATTAAGTGAAATGGTTAAGCACAGAAAGACAAGGACCACATGATCTCACTCGTGTGGAAGCTAAGTAAGTTGATCTCATAGAAATCAAGAGAGAGTTGAGGCTGGGAGCAGAGGGGGAGGAATAAGAGGTATTTTAAAACAAGCCCTTGATCATTGTGGCCTTTGCTTCCAGCCAATTCTCTCATGTCCCTGGTCTGTCCTCTCATATTTGCACAGCGGCAGCTTTGTTTCATCACTTGTGTGGCTCTGGACGGGCCTTCTGGGCAGGCAGCCTTGCTCCCTGGTGACATCCCCTCTCTTCCAAGATCACTTGCAGATGCGTAGTTTTTTAGCCTTTCATGCCCTCTCAGTCTCTGCTTCTGTTTGCCACCCCTTGCCTTCTAATCTCAGTTTGTCACAAGATTGACTGAATCATTTAACTTCATAGATACCGATAGCTGCACATCCTATATGTAAGTGACTATATATTCCTTTCTTTTATAATTAATCAGATATAATAACTGCATGGATTTCATCTACTTGGGCATCTATGCGCCTAGAGCTAGTTCTTCTCATTCTCTGCAGAGCCATTTAATATGATTTTTTCATATGATCAGAAAATCTTCAATTTTCTTATGATTCTATATACGTCCAGATCATTTCCCCCAGGCCCTCACGGCCTGTCAATTAAATTTCCCATGAGATGAGAAAACCTACCAGGCATAATTTTGTTCCAGAGACATCCCTCCTTGCAGCCCTCCAATTCCTGTTCCCATCTGGCAGGATTGACGGGTGGGACACCCTGGGGTTTCCCTTCATCAAGACCCTGTGTATCAGTGTGGGTCCAACCAGGAGACAAGAAAGGGGGATATTAAACGAGTACAGGGCAATAACTAAAAAGATGTAAAGAAAACTGTCCTCTGCTTGAGGGTAAGCCCTGAGGAAGAACGACCTTGGAAGGAGGCTCCCTCCCTAAGGTTCGTCCTCACTAGAGAACATGTGGCTGGAGCCTCCCGAGTACCAAAAAAAGTGTGCTGGGCGCTGTGGGGGGCCAGTGGTGTCTATAGTCACTCAATGAGCAGAAGCAGGCCTTTGGGTGCAGGCCAGCCAGGCACCATGGTGGAGGGCACACTGAGGAAGGAGCCGTGGCAGCCACGGGCCTGAAAGGCAGTATCTGTGTCAACAGGATCCTGCAACCAGGCCAGCCAGGCCTCTCAAGGTTCCTGCGCTGGGCATGAGGCCCAGCAGCACCAACCACCCTGCTGCCTCAGTGCAGGGCTGGGAGCGCTAAGTTGGGCTGTAGGAGCCACAGGGCCTCCGGTGAGTGCCCTGCAGCGCCCTCTGCTGTCCAAATTCACATCCTATCCACCTTGATGCAGGGGATCTGACCTCAACACAGAGCCACTTCTGAAAGGCAGGACTGGAGGCCAGGGCAACTGGTGGGCATGTGGCCTGGCCTCTCCTGTAGCACCTCAGTTTCCGAATGGGCACTTACACGTTTGATCTCAAACGAAAACAAACAGCTCAGTATTCCCACCTACTGAGGATGGGCCTCCCGCTGAGCAGGGAAGGAATGCTCACCTTTCCCCAGAGCAGCCTGTAGTCACCACTGGCTCTATTAATCATGGTTCACATTCAATCATGGTCTCATCGAATATTCTGTGACCTAAGGACTAAATTGTAAAGTTGGTCTCTAACAACTTGTATAAGACTGCTAAAGTGGGAAGGACATAGTAGAGGAAAATGGCTAGTGTATGCCAATAAACTCATGCAGGTAGAAATCAGTATGTGAAAGAGATGTTGGCACTCCCATGTTTATGGTAGACTGTTCACAACAGTCAAGATGGAACCTCAGTGTCCAACCTCAGATGAGTGGATAAAGAAAGTGGAATATTATTTAGCCATTAAAAAGGACACAATTTCATCATTTGTAATAACATGAATATTGTATTCAGTGAAATAAGCCAGGCTCAGACAGATAAATGTCATACATCTCACTTACATGTGGAATTTAAGAAGGTGATCCATGAAAGCAGAGAAAATGGTGATTATCAGAGGTTTCAGGATTCGGGTGGAAGGGGAAGAGGGAAGATGTTGGTCAAAGTTTGTATAATTGTGGCAGATAGGAGGAAAATTTAAAACTACGTGTGTAGAATAGGCAAATAGAGACAGACAGAAAGCAGACAAGCCTGGGGGTATGGGGTGTAGGGAGTGGGAAGGGGGAGGGGGAGAAACAGGAAATGAGTACTAATAATTGTGGAATTCTTCTTACGATATTGAAAATGTTCTAAAATTGATTATAGTGCTGGTTACATAAGTCTGTGAACAAAATAAAAATCATTGGATTTTGTGCTTTAAATGAGTGGGTTGGAGGATACGTGAATCAATAAAGCTGTTCTTAATTTTTGAACATGAATAGCATATAGCAAAGAAGAAGCATGTGAGACTCCCACAACCCTCTCTTCCATGACTGGCCCTGAGGCCTGGCTTGTGTCTTAGACCTCCTCCTCCCACTGTCCAGTCTACCTCTCCTGGTCCTCCTGGCCAGCACTTCAGGTCCCCAGGATTTCCATCCAGTAATAGCCTAAACCTTCCCTCATGAAGGGTCTGAGTCCCAAACAAGTCTCTCTTGTTTGTTGCTGTATAGTTTTCCATTAATCTGTACTATTGGACATGGAAGAACCAAAGTCAACTCACTGTGCCCAGTGGGTTTTGAATACTGGGTAGTTCTCAGTGTTTGATGTTCTTCACAGAGTAAGGACCACTGACACAGGACACCTCTGAATTTAACCTGTGGTGTTAATATTTTCTTCATCACTTTCTTAAGTCTAGACAATCAACAAAAAAAACTCAGGCCCTGATTTATAACATTTGCCAATTTCCATAAGGTAATTTGCTCAGTTTCAAGGTAACAAGATGACACTGTTGCAAGGTTGGGAAGAAACCCACATTAGCACCTACTATGTAATTCTTCCTGCACTCTGCTTCAACCTCGAGAGCAGAGAGGATAGTAAAACTTAGATAACTAGAGAGTGATGGCCCCATAGTATGTATTACCTGTGTTTTTACACATAATTTATTTAATTATAATTTTGGGGGGGGTACCAGGGATCGAACTCGGGACCTTCCGCTTGTGAGGCAGGTGGTGGAACCACTGAGATAAATCCCCGGCCCTTTTTAGCTATAATTTTTTTAAATTAATGTTATTAACAATTATGTTCAACATACTCAGGATTCCCAAATTCCTGAAAATTTGACCGTCAGCTCTTGGGAGCTGGCATAGGACGTACTCCCAGGCATTCCATTGGACAGGACTTACAGAAACAATGCTGAATGAAATCAACTAGGCACACAAAAGCAATTATGGTCTGAGTCCACTAAGAGAAGAAGTGAGCATGACTACAGTGTTAGCATCAGCACAGTGGCCGAGCGAAGCCCAGTCCAAACAAGCTTGTCAGGGGACCAAAGCCAGGTGGCCAAACCCACCTTTGTCAGCTGGTTCTCGTCAGACCCCACTCCCATAACCTTCAGAAATGCTCCTCAGTGACAATGAGGAATGGTTGTTTGAAGCCACTGAATTTCTGGAAGATTTGTCATGTGGCATTTTGGTGGCAACACCTACCAATACAAATGCTCCTCAACTTACTGAAAGTTAAAGTATCATTAAGTCTCAATAAAGGACTTCACACACACAGCTCACCAAACACCAGAGCTCAGCGACCCCACACACAGGTTTTTGATCACGGTGCTGACAGGAGCTGTGCAATGCTGCCACTGCCTACCATTTCGGGAGAGGACCAATTTATCTGTCACCAGCCGGGGAAAGATTCAAATTCAAAATCCAAAGAACACTTTCTACTGAAATATAGTATTGCTTTCACATTTGCATAAAGTTGAAAAGTGCTAAGTTAAAACTTCATAAGTGGGATCATTTGTACAGAAACTGCCCCTCCTCCTTGGGAAAGACGTTAAGTATGGTGGCCAGAAGTGGGGGCAGCAGGGAGCTGGCAGCGTTCTGGTTACATGTATGTATGCCCTTTGTGATAATCCACCAGGCTGTGTTTATTTTATCTTTATGTTTGTCTTGCCTCAGTAAATAAGCTTATCTGAGAAAATACAAGCTGGACCTCATGGCTCACGCCTGTAATCCCAGCCCTCGGGAGGCTGCGGCAAGAGGATCACTGTGAGTTCGAGGCCAGCCTGGGCCACACAGTGAGTTCAAGGCCAGCCTGAACTACATAGTGAGACCCTGTCTCAAAAACAAAAGGAAAAGAAAAGACAACTGGCTGATTAATTCTTGGAAAAGTGTTCAAATTCGCTAATAATCAAAGAGGTTGAAGTTGAAATGAATAAATACTGTCTTGGCCGGGGATTTAGCTCAGTGGTTTCGCCACCTGCTGTGCAAGCGCAAGGACCCAAGATCGATCCCCAGTACCAATAAATAAATAAATAAAAAATAATAAATAAATAAATAAATAAATATTGTCTTTCACCTGACCCATTGGCAACAACTTTCAACTGTTATTCAGCGTTGAGTGAGTAGAGGAAAATGAGCATTTTAACATATTGGTAGTGACATATTGGTAGGGTGAGTACATATTGCTAAAAACTTGTTGGAACATTATTTGGCAAATTTATCACATATTTAGCAAAATGTCTTTTGACTTGCAATCTTACAGTTGGAAGTTTATACTAGGGAAGTAATTACATTTATCTGCATAAATTTCATTATTAGCATGTCTTCACAGGGTTGCTTTTTTTTTTGGTACCAAGGATTGAACTCAGGACCTTGCACTTATGAGGCAGGTGTGGTGCCACTGAGCTAAATCCCCAGCCCCTACGGAGTTGCTTTTGATGGTGAAAAATCTGAAAAAATTAAATGTCATAAAATTAGGATTGGTTGCATAAATAAGGTAAATCCTATAAATATAGTCATTTTAATATGATCTGAAAAATGTAATGAATTCTACAAAGAGCTGCTGTGACCAATGAATGAAAGAGAACACTGTTTATAAAATTATATAGTATACCCTGGCTTTGTAAAAATAGTTACATATCATGTAGCCAGATTTACAAGTCTAGGTGTTACTGATGACTGGGGCAAGGATACGCAGGGCTTTGAAAACTGCATTTTCACAGAACTGCCAATGCTTCAAACTTCACCAGTAAGAGCAGGCTAATGCTGTTGAGGCCATGGAGTTTACAGATGAAGGAATGTGAGAGCACTTCGTGTCTTAGCACCTGCCTTGCTGCCACTCATTCTCTCAAGATCACACATCTCATTCTTTAATTACATCTCTACCCACTTCTGATCTATGTGACCTTAGAACTTTAGGAAGGTGGGTCAGAATATAGCATTTCAAACGGGTGTGAGGAATTTTCTGTGTGCATCTGTTTGGCTGTGGTGAGGGGCCCTTGGCTGGACCACAACATGGCAGATGGCATCATGGTGGGGGCATGTGAGAGGGGGCCACATGGTGAGACAGGAAGCTAGAGAGATTCAGAGATCAGGCTCACTCTCTTCCAACAACCCACTCTGCGGGCCCAGCACTAATCCCTTCCTAGGACAGCCCCAGTGACCCAGTCACCACTGGGCCCGGCTCCCTCATCTCTACATCACCAGACTGGGGACCAGGTTTTCAACACATGAATCTTTGAAGGACAAACTTCATCCAAACCACAGCAGTTAGAGAAGCTAAAAGAGATTTAGGAGTATTCTTAAGTGTTCTAGGATTAAAAAGTCAACCTTATATTAATATTCTTTCTAGATTTCAATTTCTAAATCTTTCTAAGAAACTCACAATTAACATTAATCTAACTAGGAAATTAACATGCAGGCATGCTTGGTGACCCTCATAAACGCCATGTTTTTTAAGATGTAGCATCACCCTTGCCAACCCGGCTGTGCTGGGAACACACCACTCACCCCATGCTGGAATTGGAAGGACCAGATGGATGGAGGTGGGGGCTGGAGTGGATAGAGCAGGAGTTGCTTGCCCAGAGCTGTTGAGCTAGTGGGGGCTCCCAGGGTATCAGATGTAAAATCGAATAGGAACTGTCTTATCTTAGGAGGAGGCCAATGGTAGAGGGTAGGAAGGTCAATGAACAGCTTAGCTACTAAAACTCTTCATTAAGGATGTTGATACAAATGGTTTTAAAGGTAACATTATAGATGATTAAATGAAAACTGAGAATTCCCTGCCACTTTGATCACGATTGGGTCTCCACCCTACCCTGTGCTGAGGGAGCTGTAGCTGTGTTGTGCCTTCAGCTCTCCTCACAGGAGCATCTCCAGCCTGACCCTGACCTCATGCCATGATCTTTGACATCCTCATCCACCCACCAGAAGTGGTCCATTCTGTTCTCCTGACCAACATCATCATAGCCAGGTGAAAATCATTACATAATCAGTCCTGGGCATAATATTGAATGAGCAGCTGCCCTCCCAGCAGAAACTAAACCTACTGCAGATAACTGAACAAGCAGGCTTGTGTTCAAGGTGCAGACAATGTCAGCAGAGGCTGCCTGCTTCCCAAATCAAAGGCAAGGAAGGGACCAGGGCTTGCTAACAGCTGCTCGCTTTTCTTCTCGAGAACCCACCTATTGTCTGGGCATTTCTCACCTGTTTTTAGGTGAAGTGGCAGCCAGGGGTAAAAGCTTGACACACTGGCTACTTTGGGACAGAAGCAAAGGAACTCTTACCTGAAGAAGCGTGTGTCTGTCTGTCTGTCTGTCTGTCTGTGTGCAGTTATTTTCTCTCGATGCATTTTAAAGTATTTTGTTGTTGCCTGTCCTCTATTATTGCTGCTGAGGACCTTTTCAGGGGAGGGGGCAGTGCTAGAAAGTGAAACCAAGATCTCACACATGCTATGCAAATACCCTATCAATGAGATACCCAGACCCATGTCAGACTTTTTTTATTCTACATTTCTTGCTTCATTTCTTTACTTTCAAATATTCTATCACTTCCTCTTTCTTCCTATTTATTTTTCTTTCTTTCTCTCTCTCTCTCTTTTTTTTTTTTTTTTTTTTGGTACCGGAGATTGAACTTGGGACCTTACACTTTCGAGGCAGGCGCCAGAACCACTGAGCTAAATCCCTGGCCCTGGTTTTGTTTTTTGAGACAGGATCTCACTATAAACTTCAGACTGGCCTTGAGCTCACTACATAGCCCAAGCAGGCCTCCGACTTGCTATGATCCTCCTACCTCAGCCTCCCAAGTGCTGGGATTACAGGTGTGCACCAGCAAGCCTGGTAAACTTCTTGCTGTGAGGCCTTTTGTATAAGTTAGAAGTTATCATCCTACTCACCAATTCTCTCTTTAGTCATGTCTTATGGTGCATTAAAACCAATCCATACAGATTTTTATTTCAATCATTACATTTATTTCCAGACATTCAACTTCATTCTTTTTCCAACCTCCTTGGTCACTAAAGTTTGTCTATTTTCTTTTAACATAAAGAAGTTTTACCCTATGCCTATAACTCAGTATGGAAGCTCTTTGCAGGTCTGTTTCTCTTTTCTGTTGCTTCCTGGATTCTCACTCACGACACCTCACTTCCTTGAATCTTTCTTATGTCTTTCTCTGAGCTGCTTGTTGGCCCAGAAATCCTCTGATTACTGAAATGAAGGCAGATTCCTTCCTTCTTGGAGGATTTATCGTATTGGAGGTGGGAGGGGGCTGTTGATGTTCTTTTTTTTTGCTGGTTGCCTAAGAGACCAACTACTAGTCCACTGCAGTGTCCTTGAAGCTGTCCACTCATCCTGCTGCTCTCACTGGGGGATAGGTCTGTGCTGCAGATCTGTGTGAGGGATGGGCCAGCTCAACGCAGGTAGGGTTTTCCCTCTGCTCTGTGCCAAGGAGCTGGGCCATTTTCCTCGCTGTGCTGGGCTGTGATGGTGGGAGAGCTGGCTATGTTTCCTGGCCACAGTAACTCTGCAGGTGAGGTGATCCAAGACACTGACCCTCTCTGACTCTGTAGAAGGGTGTCAGGATGTGGCTGCCCCACACCTCACCCCTAGCATTCCCAGGGGCTGAGAAAACCAGGGCTCAAATTTTTGTTTGTCTAATGCCCCAAGCCAAGAGCTGCCTGCTGCTTCTGAAGCCCACTGCCCTTGGGGTTTCCATCTGTATTTCTTGGTCTCTTGCCAGTTCACTGGGGCTGTTGAGAAGGCTTTGATTTTCAATCTGTTTAGTTATTTTCAGCAGGAAGAATGATTTGGCTAATTAGATTGCCATATTGCCAAGAAGAGAACCCTGCAGCACTTGTTTTTGTGAAACATAAAGAGAAGAAAATGATGTTAAATAAAATGCACAGGTTGGTAAATAATGCTGTGCTATTAATCTTGTAAACAGGCTTCTCAATCATATTGTCAGTAAAGCACAAAGTGACTTTCCTCCCTTCTTGGGTGGTATGACCTGCTGCAAGTTAAGAATGTGACTTTTGGAAGAAGAGATAAATGACTAGGGAGGAGGGAATGGGCCACTGAATTGAAGTGAGAGAAGGGCCCTTTTCCCTTAGGATTGTCAAGTGTCCTAGTAAAAGTGAACTATGCCTGCCGGTGTCTAAGCAGCACAGGAATATACTCAAAAATATCCTGAATAAATAGTATGGATCCTTTAACTCTCTAAAATCAGCCTTATGAAAAAACAGAGCAAGGGGCTGGGGATTTAGCTCAGTGGTTCTGCTGCCTGCCTCACAAGTGCAAGGTCCCAAGTTTGATCCCCGGTACCAAAAAAAAAGAGCATTTACCTGCCAACTGTCAAATTCCAAGGAAAGTGAACTAAATTGAACAAGAATTCTTTTCTCTTCAACTAGATATAAAAACAATTTTTGTCTAGGGAGAAGAAGCTGGCACCAGGCCAAAAAGCCTCCTTTCCAAAAAGCCAGGTACCAAGTCTCACCTCCCACCATGTAGACAGTCCCTCCAGGCAGGAGGACCCTTCCTTTGAGGAGGGCAGAGAGGCAAACAGGTGCTACGAGGCTGGCTTGGGAAGTCGAGACAGGAATCACACCTGTTCTGCAGACCCTGTGCAGGGACCTGGGCTCAGTGCCTTATTAGTAAAACCAGGACCCAGTTGGATTGTCACTAGGGTCCCCAACACCTCAGACAAAGAAACAATGGGGCCCCTGCTCTCCCCACGGCAACCATCTAGCCTGGAGCTGACTCTGTATTCTGGGAAGGCTGCTGGACTGTCCTTCCTCTGCAGCCCTGGCTCACACCCTGGCCTCTCCTCCAGCTCAGCCCCTCGGCCCTGGTCTCAGCACTGCCCTAGCAGCAGCTCAGATGACTTCAACCTCAAAACAGAGATGTGATAGAAAGGCACTTGGTGTGGAAAGGTCAGACACATCTCTGATTCTGAGCTGGGCAGGTAGCTGAGAAATAAGAAGGGCTAGATTCTGCTGAATCCAAGTTGATGCTGTCACACTGGAAATTGCCCACAGCCTTCAGTTTTTCCCACTCAAATTTATATTGCACACCACAGCCAGTTCAGTCTTCCTAAACATCACCATTACTGTCTGACTCCCACGTCCAAAATCACTGGTGGCTTCCTTCTGGCCAATAAACCAAAATAAAGCAAAAATACCTCAGGTGCTCAATAAGCCATAATGCCTCAGCCTGGCTGGCAGGACCTTCCAGCCCCATCTCTGATTTGAAACCTCCCCCAAATACAAGGATCTCACTTCTTTCCATGAAGTATAATGGGACTTTGTTCCAGAGCTGGCTTCTATCTGGGCAGGAAGAAGAGGAAATGCTCCTGGCAAGGGCAGACAAGGCTCAGATATTGCTTCATCTTGGCTTGGTACACCTCAGTCTGGCTCCTATAAACCATCCCCCTTCATAATTGTGTCATCTACCACCTGAGTCCCATAGTAGTGACTTTTATCTTCTCTGACTCTGAGGCACTGGGAGGTCTAAATGGCCTTGGGAGGAGGCCTTAACTGGGATGGCTTTATCTGTTTTGAGCCCTAGATTAATACTTACCTGGTATAGATTTGTTACCCATAGTATTCACTGATCCTATGTGTGCTAGTTACCTATGGCTGTGTAATACATTTCTCCAAAAGTTAGCACCTTAAAGGAATAAATATTTAATTATTATCTCACAGTTTCTGAGGGCCAGGTGTCTGGCAGCAGCTGAGCTGTGTGATTCTCTCTCAAGTTCTCCTGTGATGTAAAGGCAAATGGTCAGTGATCACTGCAGGCATCTGAGGCTGGAGAGTCCACATCCAGGTCATTAGTGGGCTTACTGAAAAGCCTCAGCTCCTTGCAGGCTGGTAGATGCAGAGTCTGCTTCAGGGTGTGCTCAGCAGCCAGTGTCGGGGGGGGGGGGGACAGAGGCAGTGTCTTTTAAAAGTAACCTTAGACTTAGACTCATTTCTGCCTATTGATCACAGAGTGTGGAAAGCATCGTACAGGTGTTTACTACAAGGATTCCGAGAGCTCTGTGGGCCTCCTAGAGGCTAGCTGCCACTCTGGGACACACTTTTACCCCCATACTCTAGCATCTCTGAACTTGCAATGCATCTTATAACAAATGGTGGGTCTCAGTTTAACTGGCACGATTTCCATTTAGAAGTGTGTCTTATAATTGTGCTGTCTTCTTCAGGAAAACGTTGAGCATGTGCTCTCGGGCTTTAAGGCAGTTTCCTGGCTCCTGATTACTCACCTGGCCACAGATGCTTGTGGCCCATGCATAGTTGTTGGTGTCCACCACTCGCTGCTCAATTCTTCTTTACTCATACCCACACAGCCCTTCTGAGGCACCCTCTTTGCAATGTAAAAAACCAACTCAGACCTAAGTGGAGCATTCCCTGATACTCTAAAGCACTACATCTCTCTTCCCTATGTTGCTGCAGCTTCTTTGATCCATCCACATGGTGCTTACGGTTCTGTCCCTGCAGTTGTTGCCAAACGTTTGGAGTTCTTTTGCTCAATTTGGGTAGAAATCACAAATTACTAAGTACAGCTACCTTCATGTACATGGCTCTCAGCCCTTAGTCTTACAGCTCTCAGCAGCTCCCAGCAACTTTCTGGAGCTCTTCTAGTAGCTTCTGCTGCCTCTCTAGGGCTCTTCCATTGGTCACCATAGGTCTCTGCAGGTCACATCCAGTCTCCACTGATGTTGGGAGGTCTCCATCACTCTTCACTCATTGCTGTTCCACTGCTCTCTGAGCTCTTCAGAGCTGGTAGTCCCTTGTGTTACCAGCTCATTTAATGCAACCTGCTTTGCCCACACTACCCAAGATAAGAATCCTGAGCAGGTTTACAGGACCACCAAAGTGATGGTTTATTGGGACCTATGCTGAACACAGGGAGGTAGTGCACAGATGGGAGTCCTCCTCTACTGACCAACAGAGTTTGAGGGGCACTGGGTTACATACAGGAGGAGCAGGCCAGGGATGGGCAGTTTCCTGCACTTTGTAGTCCTTTTGGGAGACTTTCAAAGTAGTGGCAGGGTCATCTAGAGGTTATAGGGCTGCATCATCAGGAGTGACTGTAGGTTAGGGTCATCTGGGATAGGTTGGTGTCTGAAGCTTGGTCTGGCCAAGGTAGTTTCTCCCAGGGTGGCTATGGGCCTAGTCTAGGACACTTTAGCTGTTGTGACAGCTCAGCCCAACTAGATAAGTGGCTGCTTGGTTTACAGCTCCCTCATTTCCAGAGAATTGACAAGGCTGAAATTGGGGCTGTCACAGCTTCACGGGAGTCTCCAGGCGGTGCAGGAGGGGCACACCCACTGCGGCCTACTGGGGTTTGGGAATTGGGGAACAGCAGCCCCATCCCTTCGCAAACTTTTCCTAGTCAGGTGTGGTCCTCCATGGCTCCCCAGAGAGGCACAGCACCTGCAGTGAATCCTATCAGTGCTACACGAATGAGTATAACAAAGAGGGCAGCCATCGGTGCAACCATAGAGGTAGCAGTGGTGGGAAGACAGCTGGAGCTAGCAGCCCTGGGCCACCCTTGGGGCAGTGAAAGATAGGGTTGTGATGGCTGTCAGTGTGACTGCCTCCTCCGGCTGTCAGAGGTAAAAGGGGAGTTGGATTTCATTGTCTTATATCTCGAAGTAACAGAGTTCTCATGGGCGTGTTTTCATGTGCACATGCCACATACATGTTCTGCGTGCACAATACATGTGGCAGTCTCCATCTGCATGCCTGTTTTGTTTTTTAAGCAAAATTTCTGACTCCCTCTCTGGTGTGAGGAACTGAAAGTATAAATAAGGACCAAAATGTATAATAGCTATTGTGAAATAGGAAGGAAATGTTCAAATGGGAAGGGGAACTAGGAAAAGAGGAGGGGGAAAGGAAGGAAGGGAAGAGAAAAAAAACAGATCAGAAGGAAAAAATGGAAACAAAGCTTTTGTAAATAAGGGGGAAGAGGAGTTGAGGGAGGGGAGGGAAAGGGGAAGAAAAGAATCGAGATATATCATGTACAGGTACAAACTCCGTATGATGAATGTTATCATCATGTATATCTAAAATGTACTAATAAAATTAATTTTAAAAATAAAAACAACTTCTGACTCTTACTAAAACAATGACCAACAACAAGAAACCTCTGCTCCTCAGGTAAAGTTTTATAACCTACCTGATATAGCCATCAAAAATGCACAGCTTTCAGGCTGGGGATTTAGCTCAGTGGCACCGCGCCCGCCTCGCAAGTGCAAGGTCATGAGTTTGATGCCTGATACCACAAAAAAAACCCCACAGCTTTCTACAAATGTACATGACAACTGTTATGTCAAAGATGCGGGGATTATGGTAGAGCAACTCGGCCTCCAGCCGTTCATCATGTTCATGATTGTTCTATTCTCTGTGGTGTCCAAGTTCTGAGATTTGGGCACAACTTCTGTGTGTCCCATCACTCCACAAGGTGTGGACACAGGGTCCTGGTTGACTTTCATCCACAAAAATATGAGTTTTGCCTGGCAACAGGGTTTGAATTTTTTTAAGTACTTAGCAAAACTCTTTTAAGTGGTTTAAATTGCTATCTCACCATTTTTTCAGGTTTAATTTGTCTAAGTAAATTCATTTGATCTGCAGAAGGCAATTGAAAAATAAAGAGAGGATAAAATACATGAACTTCAGTTAGAATTGATTAGAAACCCAGAAGAGAATATTGGTAACTTTAGGAATTTTCTTTCAGTTCCTTGGATCATTTATCACATACTTCCTCCTTGGAAGACATGCAGCACTGGCCTTTACAGAAGCATGTCGGGAGCCAGCAGCTGGATCCCTCTGTGCCGGGCTGGGGAGTGTATCTATCACTGGATGCACATGTGGAAAGGAGACATTGCCTTTACCTCATGCCACATCCAGAGATGGCCTGGAAATGGATCACAAAGCAAAAACTGTAAAACTTGCAGAAGAAAATATCGCAAGTCTTCCTGTGCTGGGGCAGGCAGAGGGCAAGCAGAGGACTATCACAGGGCCCCACATTTCAGTTCAGAGCCAGGAAGGAAGGAGTCTTGCTTTGGTCTTAGGTCAAAGCTGGGTTGATCTACTTAACCTTAAACCCCTGACAGATCATTTAAATGGCATCTGTCATTTGCCACAGTCAGCACCTAGAAAAAGGGGATGATTCACTGGTTTCTCCCTGGCATCTGGAAACACATGAGACCAGTGTTCTTCAGTTTTTCTAGTCTGGGTAATAACTATGTCAGGAGAGACAAGGAGGGGTGGGATGAGACAGTTTCTATAAAATGCTCTGAGCCTCTGTAGGAAGGAAGCCTGGGATTCATTCAGGACTCTGACGGTAGCTTCTCTTCCCAAGACTAGGCTCTGACTGTGGTGGTTGAGGGCCTGTCCTTTATCTGTCTCAGGATGTCTACTGTCTTTGTGCTGCCATAACAGAACATCACAGACTGGGGAATTTATAATGAACAGAGATTTACTTCTCAGTTCTAGAGATGAGGAAGTCCAAGATAGCAGTACTGCATCTGCCAAGAGCCTTCCTGCTGCGTCTCCCATGGTGAAAGGCAGACGGGCAAAGCCAGGAGGGCGACAGGGACAAGAGGAGTCAAGCTTGTCCTTTTATCATAGCTCTCCACAGTACCAGCACTAACCCATTGGTGGGGCAGAGCCCCACAGCCTAACCCACCCTCCAGCACTGTTGTATTGAGGACAAAGTTTCTAGCACATGGATTCCGGGGAACACAGCCAAAGCATAGCATCTGTGTTAGACATTCAGGTACCTGTTTCTGTGGGGTGGGAGGATGGCTACTGTAACACAGTGTTTCTGTATTCTCTGCCCTCTGTCTTCCTCCTTCCCTGTTCTCAGTGCTCCAGATCATGAAACGGAGACACTTGAATCATATGATCAAAGAACTCTCCTGTTAACTTTGTCCTTGGGTGTCAAGAGAAACAGCTAAATCCATGGTACCTGAAATGGAGACACAGCCTCAGCTTAAGGAGGTTACAGCGCTAGCCATCCCTGGACACCAGGGGCTGCTAATCAGTCATTAGGGATCTGGCTTCAGGGCACAAATCAAAGGGGGCTACAGAAACGAGGGAAACAATGACATTTAGCAATGGAACTAAAACAATTAAGCAGTCACCCACCGCAAACAGCACTTGATCTCTGCTTCTACCAGTAAGAAGTAACCAACAGAGAAACTGCAGGGCAATGGGGCAGGACCCTTGCACAAAGAGTCCACTGGTATTTTCTTGAATGGAGCCTTAAAGGGCCTCTTAGTGGGTCCCCTGCAAGGCCACAATGGGATCTTCCACTCCTTTTGAAGGCCCCATTGGATCAGAACTGGCCCTCAGTTCTGCTGCAAACCTAATACTGCTCTAAAATATAAATTTTTTTTCTAAAAATAGGAAAAAAGTAACTAAAATCCATAGCACGTAAAACACATTTTATTAAATACTACACATTAATAAAATAGATTTTATTAAACATTATACATTATAAAATACATTTTATTACTATAAATTTATCTTATAACCAAACATTTACATTTAGAACTTAATCTACAGTCAATGAATAAGAACCATAAGATAATAATAAAATGCGAAACGAGGAGATGTGTTTGATAATTTGAGTTAGAAACCAAATTATATCTGTGCTTCATATTGTGTTCATTTGTATTTCGTTTCTTGAGAAGATTTTTATTGCAGAGATAAATACTTGCAATAAAAACTGACTCAACATTTTGCCTTGACATCTCCCTAATTTAATTTAAAGAGAAGGTGGTGGGAAATATTTGCTTCAAAGTTGCATCACTAAGAATGTCTAGAATATGCTTGCATTCCTTAAAGTCTTAGGGGAATTCCCCAAACTAACATCGTGCTGTTTCATGGCTGGCTGTCCTGTCCTATATGGTGTAGGAATCCCAGGGAAGAACTCAGAGGATCCCTGCCCATCTGTCTGAGCAAGCAAGTACATATTTACACCTTTGTCTGAGGTTCTGCTGGCCAGCACAGCCCTAGGCCTGCACAAAGATAAATTGATTACAGCTGCCTGTGTCAATGTGGTGCTGATCTTTAACATGATACAATTGAGTAAATAACACATCTGCAATCATTTTTTTGTTTTGTTTTGTTTGCATCATTTTAATAAAAAATAATGAATGGACATGTTTTAAGACATTAAAGTGGAAACTAAATGTGTACTTACAACACAAGCTGGGAATACAAAGTAAGGTCCCGTATACATTCAATCTAATTGAAAATGGCTACAAGTCCTCTCTCACTTCTCTAGAAGAAATTTGAAAAGGCCAGAAATTCCCGGGCTGTTTGCTGGGACCCTGTGCTGGTCCTGCCATTATTGCAATGATACATGTGTGCACAGATAATATGGAGTTGTTTAGACAGAGAGTAAAACCTGTTGTAGGAGAAGAGGCTGAAAACCTGTCAGGGAAGATTATACTAACTATGCTTGTCAACTAAGGCCTCTGTGCTTTGACACATGGAGCCATACTGACCTGAGGACTGTCCCTTCAAGGCCAGCTAGTTCTTAGAGTAAAGGGCTCACTGTGGAAAGCACCTTTCAGATGCACAGCCACACCCCACTCTCTCCTCTCTGGGACTCTTGCTGTTCCCCTGGCCTAATCACACCAAGGCTGGGTGTTGTCAACCAGGGACAGCCCCTGTGCCCACAGTCCACTGAAATTACTCAGGGTTGAACCCCAAGCCCACTTGCTCTCCTCCCCTCCTCCCCATGGAAATCATGGTTTAGGCTCTCTGTCTGCCCCTGACCAGCTCTGGTGCCCCTTGGGAGATGCTTGGCCCTCCTTTTGGAAGTGAGAGTGATAAAAAAATCTTCTCAGTAATAAGGGAATTGTCTCCTGATCTTCTGGCCTACGTGCTTCTGTGTAATAATAAAATTCACCTGTAAAAACAAGACTTCCTGGAGGAGGCAGTGAAGGAGACGAGCCCTAAAGGGTGAGGAGGGAAAATGTTATCTTCGTGCAGTAAACTGTATTAGCCACCTAGAGCAGCAAGTGTGACCATCTGGAGGTGAGAGGAAGCAAAGCCACTGAGGATCCACACAGTCACTGTTGTGAGAGCACAGATGCAAAGGGTAGTGGATGAAGGAGGCACTGAGAGGCCAGCAGACTTGCATCTGGATGGTCTTGTGCAGCATGTTAAGTGTACCGTGAAAGATGGTGACCATGATGCTGTGCCTGACCTCCATGTTCTCTCATCTCTGTGCTGGACAGAGCCTGCCACTTCCCAGGTAATTCTTCTCGTCTGGTTGGGGACCACAACAGAAATTCAAACAGGACCACCAGAGATTGCCCTAGGATTGAGGTAGATATGGTGGGAAACATCCATTTTCTTTCTTTCTATACAAGCTGCTGCTCCATGGGGTTCTGACTCTGGATCTGGCAGCAACTATTCTCCTTCACACTGGAAGAGACCCTGACTGGACAGGAAAGTAGCTACACGGAGACAAGGAGACACCGACAGGGCTGGCAAGAAAAGGGATTGTTCTGTCTTTGTATCCTGAGTTCTTGGCCCTGAGATTCTGGTTCTTCAGCTCTCCTTCTGATGTTACAGACACAATGATATCTGTCCTGTGCAAAAACAAAACTTTTTGTGTTGTTTTGTGTGTGTTTCCTTTGGATGAGTTTGCTTTGGATCTATGTGACTTGTTACTGAAGGGTCTTAAAAAGCTCTTTCATTAAAGAGACATGGACATCCTTAAGAGAAACTGAGTAATTTTAAGTAAGAGAAGGACATAATAAGATACGCATTTTCAAGTGATCCTTTTGGAGTCCACAGAGAAAATGAGCTGAAGTGGGGAGTGGAGAAGACATACAGCTAGAGATAGGAGGCAAGTTGGAAAGCTATGTAGTCATTCTGGCAGGGATGGTGAGGGCCTAAGGCAGAAGGGAAGAATGGGCAATTGAAAAAGACTAGACAGATACCGAGGAGGAAGATTAGTGAGAATGTGATGAAATCCAACATTGTTAGGCTTCTAGTACATTTATTTTAGGATTTAGCATTAAAACATTTTTTTAAATTTTTCATGGATTGGAGACCCTGAAATCTTATTCTATCCTGGTTTGTAAACAGCCAGAACAATGGAAAGACAGTAAAGGATTTGTCATCCTGTGGATGGAGGGAGTAACAGATTGATCTTTTTAAAAGATCAATATGGCTCCTGCATGAAGAATAAAGGCAAACATAGAAACAAGGAAACTAGTAATTCTTCAATAGTTATGGAACTCCTACCAGTTTCCAGGTACCTAGAGGTAGAAGAGGTAACAAAATGATAAAGGAGCTGGCCCTACATGGCTTTTGTTTTATGGAGGACCCAGACAATAAACAAATAAACAGTGATCTATCCATGTAGCTCAGAAGTTGGGATGTACTTGAAAGGAAAAAAAGCAGACTTCAGAGCATGAAGGAGGAGTAGAGAGAGTATGTTTCTAGGGCTGAGTCAGAAATCTCTCTCACTTGATCAAAGAGCAAGCATTGATACAGGTATTTGGAAGAGAGAGTTCAAACCAAGTATCCCACCAACACTAGGCAGGAGCAGGCATGGCATGTTTGAAGGAAGCCACAGAGACCAGAAGGGCTGGAGATAAGTGAGCCCAGGGAGGAGCCAAAGAGAAGACATGTACAATCAGGAAGGTACAAGTGAATTTGCATAACACTGTAGCTGCTAAAATACTTCTTCCAAATGACAGAGGAGGGCCAACTACACCTCCACCAGACAGAATGCATCATTTGCACCGATATCTACAATTTTACAGAGTTGCAAAATAGCTCAGACAAGAAGAGCCCAGAATATCTCACAGAATCCCATAGCTGGAAAAATGTGCTGATCAATGCTTGTCTTTCCTTTGAGGACACCTATAATCTTTTGGATTCATTTCAATGGCACAATATTTTCTATAGCACTAAAAAGAAAACAATATTATCCCTACCATTCTTATTCCTTGGATCTGTTATAATACGTATGTGGAAGTATATTCAGGTACTACCATGATATTTACTAATTGATTAAGGAGATTAGGCAGATGATAGGTGGGACCCCCTATCATCAATCTATCTTCTAATTGAAATGGAAAATATTCAAAAATCAAACCATCTCAAATCCACTGTGGAACGCAGCAGGGTAGAAAGACAACATAGAAAATGTGGGTCATAATTCCTGACTAACGAGTGATTTAATTTCCAGCCCCCTTGTGATTCAAAGCTATAAATACAGCCACCATTTTGTAAAAACTCCAAGCATATTTTCAAAATTGTTGAGTCAGATTTCCTGGATTGCAATCCTAACTAGTTACAAGTAAATGTAATGACCTTGGGTTCATTGTCATGAACTTTCCAAGTCAGAGCAAGGGCCGGAAGCATGAGGATGGTCTTCCCTGTGGGACTCTTAGGCCATATACAGCCTTCGGGGCAGGCACACAAGCCATTTAGAAATGGAAGCCCTATTGCCCTTCAGTAGTAATCAGGCCACTCTGGTTCTGCTGGAAAGTTTAGCCGCATTGGTGCAACCATTCAGGCAAGGATCAGAATGAGCACAGGATGACGATGACTGCGGAAAATGCCATAAATTTCCTGAGTGTGATATTTCTCTTTGCAAGTTTTTGAGTGTTCGATAGCAAACCTGCCAAAAATGGGAGACCTATAAATAGGGGAGAGTGGGAAGAAATGGGATCTGTCAGCATGCCACTGAAAATAGGGAACTAGGAATTTTCCAGAGATGCAAAGACAAAGAGGGTTCATATTATCGTACAAATGAGATATTGGGTAAAATGCTTTGTAAAGAAAGGAAGATGAGAAGGAACAAGACCAAGGAATATGAGAGAGACTTTAAGAGGTAGAAAATGTGTCAAAGTCCTTGTGAAGAAAGGTGTAGATCCAAGAAGGGGAAGGAAACTAGGACATACTGTTTATGGTTTTTCCTGCTGGTTAGGTAACTTTATATCTATCCACTTCTTTTTTTTTTTTTCTGGTACCAAGGACCTTGTGCTTTCCAGGCAGGCAAAGCATCCCTAAGCTACATCCCTGGCCCCTATAGCCACTTCTATTTTACACTTTCTCCAATAACTGAGATAGGCATCATTACTAGATGGGACTCAAATATCTGACCAGACTATGGGAAGCTGGCAGAGGATACCTGCTGAGCCCGGTGTGACCTTCAGGTGTGGGGTCATAAGGACATGACAGGTATCAGGACAGAGATTGGCATGCAGTAGACTTTGGACACGGGCTGTTGGCCCACCTTAGAGTAGTTGTCATCTTTAACAGGGAATACAGCAGAAATGTTATGTCAGTTTGTGTATCAGCGCTGCAGGACACAAGGCCAAGTTTCCCAGACAGGACTGATCTCTCTCTTCCCTCTTTTTATCTCTAAGGAGCTCAGCTAGCATGGTCTTTCTTGCTGCCCTGACTGATGTGAGCCATGCCATCACCATGGCTGGTGGCTCCAAATGGCAGCACACTTGATGGAGTTCTGACCCTATTGAATCCTGGGAGGAGAATGAGCAGCAGGGATCCTCATCCACACGTGCCACCTAATCCCTCCAGCATTACCAAGATTAGCACACCAGGCTTTACATGTTTAGGTCTTTTTCGTGTGTGTGCTAAAGCCTTAGGGACCGCAGCAGAAGGAAACAACACAAAGTAAAGAAAGAGTTCAAGCTCTAGCACTGGGGCCTTGCAAAATGAGGCAGGTTTTCCACACATCCTTCTTCATCCTCCCTTGATGCTGGACGCAGGCTGCTTGCTTTTGCAACGGACCAACAGCAGCCTTGTGTTAAGGCCACACCTCTCAGGGCCAGCAGAGACTGGTTATCAGAACTATTTTGTTAGGTGTGACAATGGCATTTTGAGTTAGTAAGGAATTTATTTGCTTTTCTTTTCACATGATGTACAGGGAGCAGGTAATAGTGTGATGTTTGGGATTTGTTCTAATATACACTCTGTCAACAGGTAGCCCCCGGAATGAGAGAGGACAGCGAGCAGGCTGACCACTGTTGAAGCCAGATGGTCAGTATCTGGGTACCTGTGCTCCCTATACCGTGTATGGCTGTAAGTTTTCAGAAGACAAAATATTAAACAGAAAACAAGGCTTCGGTCCCCACATCCCAGCACATGTATCAGGGACTCAGGATGCACATTTCTCCACGAGTCTGTCCCATTACACACCTCAGAGAGCATCTCTCCAACAGGCCTTTCGACTCAGTAAGGAACAGCTCTCTGTGACCTATGCCCACATTGTCAGAGGGTTGGCTCCCTACCTGGGGTAACTTTCACTACACAGAGCACTACCTTCCTCTGACTGCCTTTTGAGGGCAATTGAGGGATTAGAGTCCTCCAAGGAGAAACCTCAGAGGGCAGGGGAACCCTGGTGCGTGGTAAATGGAAGGCCATGTGAGGGGGGCTGCGAAAGCCTTGAGGTGGGAGTGGGAAGTGGAAGGAGAAATGGTCCTCATGTGACGGGGGAGTCACAGCGAAAGACAGGCAAGGGAAAAGCAACGTCTGAGAGCAAAGTTATCTTGAAGCAAAGCTATTTTAAGAGCAAAGCTATCTTGGAGCAGAACTGGGTCTGGGAGAGTAGGCAGCTCACACTGACCACAGCGCGCACGTGCCGCTCCTCGGTGCGAGTAAAGTAACCGTGAGCATGTGCATTTACGCGCTGGCTTCGAATAAGCAGGGAAGAGGCCTCCTTGCCTGCCTCTGCCCAATGCACGCTCGGAGGCTCGGGCGAAAGATGTATTAGCACAAGCAGCAGGCATGCGCCACGAGGATGCGCCACCGGAGAGGCCCAGAGCCACAGACACAGGAGCCCCCGCTCCTCTGGCTTCTACCAGCAGACAAGCGCGAGGCTGCAGCCCCGCCCCCTGCCGCCAGGGGTACCGCGGCCCTGTTGTGCACCAACCCACCCCGTCGCCGCGCCGCTCTTGGCGCCTCCGGTGCGCAGCCGCCCGGCGTCGCTCGCCATTGGCTGCCCTGGCACCGCCATGTTGGCGGAAGTGGAGCGCCCGCGCTTGGTGGGGCTGGGTCGCCGCGTCCGCTGAGCACCCACCAGCGTCCTCGACTCACCTGGGCGGGATGGAGAGACGCAGGATGAACTTGCCCACTGGGCCGGACACGCTGTGCTTCGACAAGGACGAGTTCATGAAGGTGCGCGGCAGGGAGGGCGGGCGGCCGGGAATCCCCCGAGGGAACCGGCGTTGTGTCAGGCCGAGGGCAGAGGCCCTAAGGCTTCGTGGCCCGGGGTCGCGCGGTCCGATCCGGTCGCCACGCCCTGTGACCAGTGCTCGAAGCTCAGGGAGGGTGTGAGCGTGCCCTGGGCTCCACGCACTGCCTGGGGTCAGGTCAGGAAAAGCACTGATTTTTTTTCTGGCTGACGTTCGTGGAAAGGGGGAATGTAAGTGTGAAAGTTTGGGACTTCTCAGTTAGTGTACAGCAAAGCCGACTATTCATCTCTTCTGAAGTCGTCCTACGTCTTGTACAGTATAGTCAACTTGAAATTGGTTTGCAGCTAATTGTAGGATCTTAATTCACAGAAAAGAAATATAAACTAAAAACATTTCACCAATAAAAGTTGATTAGGCACAACCTAGAAAATGTCCATGTTTTAAGTCCGAACTAGGAAGAACTTTGCTTCCTTAGTTGAGGTATCCCTCCAGGTTGTCACCTAAGCTATCCAAAAAAAAAATCTTTATATTTAACTTTCTAGGATTGGGATTTTTGACAACAGTAGCTTGTTTCAGGATTATTAGAAATGGAGGCGTTTGGGCTCATTAGTAGCCACCTAAAATATTGAGCAAGTGAATTTGTCTTATTCAGCTTGTTTGATGGCTTTTAATCAAGTGTTAATTTTTTCTTATACTTTAATTGGCCCCTGTCTTTTTGATATTTATATTCAGATCACATCTCCAAAGTGCAGTTTTTTAATTTTGGTTTTTATTGTTGTTGCTTTGTTTTGTTTTAAAGTAGTTAAGGCCTGTAATGTCACCACTTTATGACCCTGAGGCAGGAGGATTGAAATCTCGAGCTCAGCCTGAGCGATTTGGCCAGACCCAGTCTCAAAATAAAAAAAGGACTGGGGATGTAGCCAGTGCAAAGGCCCTGGATTCAACCCCCAGTACTGCAAGAAAGGAAGGAAGGGTGTATCGTATCTTGTCTTGTGTGTCCATACTATTTTTTACAGGTGGGACTTATCTAGACCCAGGAATAACATACCTGTATGTGTACAGAAATGTTCCTGCTGAACTGCTGCAATTAAGTATAATTTGAACGGGATGCCTAAAAGAGTGAACAGTCAATTCAACCGGACAAAAAGCTACCCTAAAAGGAAGACAGGAGAATCTAAGGATCCCTGATCGAGAGGATACATTGCAGGAAGAATGGTATATGCAGTGATTAGGAGTCTTGTTCTCAGTCAAGAATCTCAAGAGTGCAGAAAAGTCTAATTTTCCACCTTGTGACCTAGGCTTCCTTTCTGGCCCAGTGCCAGCATCCTTTCTAACTCACTGGCCCTACCACCTTTCTCAGTCAGAGGTGCAAAAATTCCTTTGCTAAACACAGCTTCAGAAAATAGCAATCAAAACAAACAAGTCATAAAACAGAGCAAATAGGGAAGTGACTGAAATGCTAACAATTCCTTGTTTAATGGTTCATAAACCTCTGAATATGCTGTGGAATTTGAGTGCTAGTAAACATGAACACTCCATATTTAGAAAAAAATAGAACAGCTGTTCTGTGTAAAATGTTGATAGTGTAGGTGGAACCAGAAGTTAAAGGTTGTTTGAAGTTTGTATTTCCTTTAGAGACATTTTCTAAGTTATTGTTTTATGGCAGAAAGGATGTGTAGGGTCCTTGCTTGTCAAGGTTATATTTATACAAGCCCAGCATGGTGGTGCACGCCTGTAATTCCAGCACTCAGGAGGTTGAGGCAGGAGAATTGCTGTGAGTTCAAGGCCAGCCTGAACTGCATGGTGAGACCCTGTCTCAAAAAAAAAAAAATACATACATATATATTTTTAAACATTTATGTCTCCTTTAACACGTTTTGCAGTGGCATAGGTATAGGTTGTTTTGCATGTGTGAAGAGTGGGATATCAGGTATGTATTTGGAGAGTTGAGATTACTTGAATCCAGTCATTTGCCTGGAAACTGCTGCCATTAGTTTGCAAGATGATTGACACCCTGCTAATGCAATGGCAGCAATTGTTTGTTAACTCAACAGGCATTCATTGATCACCTGTTATGTGCCAGGCAGCAATGTTTACATAAAGGAACAAGGATGAATAAGGTATGGCTTGGATTTTGAGGTGGTGAGAGGAAGAACATGTGCATCCAGAAACTGCACTTAGTCTGGAGTGACTGGAGCGTGGGAGAATGTCTGGAACAAGGCTAGAAAGGTAGGTGAGGTGGGGTTGCAAGTTGGAGCCAGCCCTGTACACTATATGAGGGCTTTGTGCTCAATGCAGTGTTTAGTATGGAGTTAGTAAAAATAGGAAGTTATGTAGCCACACCTGTTGCACTGGCACTGACTGGAGGCAGGAGGCTGCTCATACTTAGAGTTAACCGGCGAAATAGGATATAAGGTATTGGTGGTAGGGATAAGGTGATAATGTTAACAAGGACAAGTTGGATCCATGTACCTGTGTGTGCTATTGAGATCACATCATTCTCCTCTGTATCAGCATGTGACTTCATTCCTTTTTACAGAAAAACAGCTGTCAGGTGGGCATGGCCTCACTTTGCTGATAATGACCTCATTCCTTCGTGATGCAGTACTTGTTTCTCCTTGCCTGCCATGGGCTTTCCTTTCTCCTGATCACTGCCATCCACACTGGCTCCCATGTCCTTTCCTTTCTTCAAGGGACCTTGTCATTCCCCCTTGCCATCATCCCTTCCCACTGCCACCCATGCCCTTGCCTTTCAAGCACCTTGTCATTGTACCTTCTCCACACCTTCCCACTGCTACCTTACACCTGATTCCAGTTCCCTTGCCTTTCTTCATGAGACCTCGTCATTTCCCCTTCCCACTAACTTTTAGAAACTGTCTTCCACTCAGTCCCCCATCTCTGATTATTCCAATTATATCACAGTTTCATGCTCAATATTGTGCTTCTCCCCTTTCACTCAAGCTTACACTGGCTTCTAGGCCCATCATTCCACTGCACACATTTCTCACCAAAGAAAACTAGATGTCAGTCTAGCAGGCCTTTTTCTGTCTTTTCTGAGGAGGAGGTTCGTTTATTGCCTGTGAGTTCAGTTTTAAACATGCTGAGTTTGAGGTGCCTCAGAAACATCCCAGGAGAAGTGTCAAGCAGTTGAATATGTGAGTTGTAGATCAGGAGCTATATGGGTAGGTGACTTGAAACTGTGTGACCTACCTATACACAGTCAGGCTGCATGGAGCAGATAGAAGTTTGAAAGCAGTGCAGTCCAGTGTTGCCGAGTGCTTTATGGTACAAAGTGTCATCATTTCATAGCAGCTAGCCTACCTCACAGGTTCACGGTGGGCTCTTGTTCTTCATGAAAAGGCTAAATTCTCTTCAGCCTCAATTCAAGACAAATAATATATTTGAGACTGCCACAAAAATTCCAACTCCCTTTAGATGCACTTCGTGGACATACACAGTTTATTCGGTTGGCACTTGATAAAAAGCAGTTCTTTGTTTGCAAAAATGTTTTTTTGGACCACTTTTGCTTTTGATTCTCCAATTCTATTTTTGCAATATAGTATCATAAAACTTACCAGTTGAGTAAAATATTGAATTCACAGGCCTTTAAGTTACTGTTACTTGTGATTTTTGTCAAAATCAGGTATCAAGAAGTGTGATTTAAATAGATCTTTTTGTTGTTGAAATGAACTTGACAGCATTTAACATCAAAGTTTTTTGAACATTTGACTAAACAAATTAATCACAGACTGGGGCTTTTTTTATATACAGAGTGCAGCATTTCAAGACATTAAGTTGAAAGGTTAAGCTAAAAACATTGCATAGATTATCTTAGTGTTAAATTGGGATGGAGGAAAAAGAAATCAGCTAGAACAAACCTCACGTAATTGTTTGGTGGATGTTACAGGATATAAATTTCTTTGCCTTTTTAAAAATTTGTTATGCAGGGCCGGGGATTTAGCTCACTGGTTCCACTGCCTGCCTCACAAGCTCAAGGTCCTGAGTTCGATCCCCAGTACCCAAAAACATGTTACACAGGTGTGATACTGAACAAAAGATTAGAAACAAAAATGATTAGTCCAGTCAAGACTAAATTCTTAGAATTAAAATATTATTTCAAGGCCTTTGAAGATCACCTGTCCATAGATAATGGTGCACTCTAGCATACTTTTTAATTCCTCAAGCCTAAATAAGTACTTGGTAGCAGATTTAGAATGAACTTTGGGAGCCCAGGTTTCAGCCTCCCAAGTGCCAGTGGTGCTACCTGCCCTGGACACAGGATTAGATTGAGGGCGAGAATGGGAGGAGAGAGGTCCAGGATGTTTTTTGTACAACTTCTGTCCTCTGGTATGATCTCTTCCCACAGTTTTCCCCTGGCCAGCTCTTCACAGTGTTCAGATTTCAGCTCAGATGTTACTTTGTAGGAGTCTTCCTCTGTCATCCAAATTAGCATACCCTACTTTGTCACCTACCTTCAGTGTCCCTGTTTATTTTTTTTCTAGCACTTATTACTGCTCATTAGTATTATTTTGATTTATTTAACTGGGTTTTTCTTTCTTCATTTTTCTATTATGATATATACTTCTCAAGGACAGTCATATTGAGTTTGTTTTCATTGCAGTGTACCCACAGCATTATTTGGAGTAATACCTGAATTACTTGGAAAATATACATGTAATACTGATTGAATATACAAGGGCTTTATTGATAGAGCTCATTCTTTTTTGTTTACATTTCTGGGCTTTAACAAATGCATGTCATGTGTCCACCATTAGAGTATCATGCAGAGTAATGTTACTGCCTTAAAGATCACTGCTCCATCTGTTCATTCCCCCTATTCCTGGCAACCACTAATTCTTTTAGTTTCTATAGCTTTGTCATTTCCGGGAAGTCATTAGATGGAATTACACAGTAGTCTTTTCAAATTGGTTCCTTTCACTTAGAAATACATGTAAGATTCTTCCATGTCTTTGTCTCTTACTCAGATGGTGGGGGTGGGGGGCAGTACTGGAGGTTGAGTCCAGGGCCTTTGCACTGAGCTGCATTTCCAGATGCATTCATTCATTCACTTACTTATTTTGAGACAGGATCTTACTGAGTTGCTGTATTGCCCAGGCTGAGCTCAAACTTGGAATCCTCCTGTCTCATTTCATTTTATTGCTGAATAATCCATGTAATGGATTTACCAGTTTGTTCATTTATCCACTTATTAAAGGAAACCATGACTGCTTTCAGGTTCTAGCAATTAGAATAAAATACTATAAACCTTTATGTGCAGGTTTTAATGTGGACATATATTTTCAACTCACTGGGGTAAAGACCAACCAAGGTGCACAGTTGGTAAGGCTGGGTTTAGTTTTGTAAGAAACTGCAAAGCGGAGTTCTAAAGTGACTGTACCATTTCACATGAGTGAGTTTCTGTTGCTCCACTGTAGTGCTGTCTTATTTAAATTTGCATTTTCCTTACAGCGTGTCATGTTGAGCATCTTTTCAGCTCTTTTGCCCATTTATAAACTATGTTATTTGAAGCTGCAGGGTTTTTTTGGTACCGTAACCTATGTTATTTGATATCTTATTGCCCCCCCAGCTTTGAGGCAAATGAAAATTGTACAATCATGTGAAATGAAATGCAGCAGATTTCAAGTGTACAACATGTTATTAGTAAGCATAGTTATGCTATACATTAGATCTCTAAAGTTTATTCATAATTGAGTCTGTACCATTTTACCATATTTCCTCATTATACCCACCCTTCACTCCCAGCCCCCACCATTCTACCCTCTTTTTAAAAAATGAATTCATCATTTTTATAGTCAGTATATTAGCTCATAACGGTATTTGTATGTCTGTGTCTTATTTCACTTAGCATAATGTCCTCCAAGTTCATCAGTGTTGTTGCACATGACTTCCTTCTTTCCTGTTGGGTGTATACCACATTTTCTTTATGTGTTCATCTGGTGGTAGACAGTTGGGTTGTTTCTATCTTAGCTGTGGTGAATAATGCTGCAGTGAACATGGAGGGCAAATTCCTCTTTTAGATAGTGGTTTCATTTCTTTTGATAAATACCCAGTAGCAGGGTTGCTGGATCATATGGTAATTTTATTTTTAATTTTTTGAGGAACTTTCTTGCTGTTTTTCATAATGACTGCATGTTTTCTTGTTGTTTTAATATTTCTTCATATATTTTGGATTCAGTGCTTTTATTAGAAATGCGTTTTACAGATATTTTCTCCCAACGGTGTCTTTTGTAGAGCAGAAGTTTCTAATTCTGATGAAGTCCAGTTTATCAATATTTTCTTTCATGAATTGTGCTTCTGGTGTTGTGTCTAAAGAGTCATTGCCAAAGTCAAGTTTACTTAGATTTTCTCTTACCTTATCTTCTAGAAGATTTATATTTTAAATTTAGGTCTGTGTTCCATTATGAGTTAATTTTTAAGAAAAGTTTAGAAAGCCTTTGTGTTCGTTTTTCACATGTAAATACCTGGTTGCTCCCACACTGTTGGTTGAAGAGTCTGTGTTTTCTCTGTTGTGTTGCCTTGCTTCTCTGTCAAAGAAGACCTTACTATTACTAACAGAAGATCTGTTTCTGGGTCCCTGTTCTGCTACATCGATCTTTGTTCTTTTGCCAGTCACACTGCCTTAATAGCAAGAGTTTTAGATTTGGTGTTTTTCTCTAAGGTAGAAGATTAGATGATTGATTTTTTTTTTTGGTACCAGGGATCAAACTTAGGACCTTGTGCTTGTGAGGCAGGCGGTGGCACCATTTAGATGATTGATTTTAATCTTAATACTTGGCATTTGATATTTTGTCCTATTAAGCACTGTTTTTGCTGCACCCACAAAATTTGCTAAGTCGTACTTCTATTTTCATTAATTTCAAATACTATTTCTGGAAAGAATGTTCTCATGTATGATATAGAAGTGATAATCTCCAAATATATTGAAGTTTTCCAGAAGTATTGTGATCCTGATTTCTAGTTTAATTCTACTTGGTATGGGACCATACTTTGTGTGGTTTTTATTTTTAAAAACTTGTTAAGAGGCAGGAGGATTGCTGTGAGTTTGAGGTCAGCCCGGGCTACATAGTGAGACCCTATCTCCAAAAAAAAGAAACTTGTTAAGATTTGTTTTATGGCCCAGATCATGGCACGTCGTGGTGAATATTGCATGTGAGCTTGAAGAAGGTATATCCTGCTGCTGTTGGACAAAGTGCAGATGTTCAGTATATCCAGGTGGTCAGTAGTGCTGCCGACACCAGCCCTTTCTTTCCTCAGGGTTTTCTGCTTTGTGAGTCTGTCCATTTCTGATGGAGGTGTGATTTGTTGTTAGGCACTTACGTATTAAGAATTATTATTTCTTCTTGGAGAATTGACTCCTTTATTATAATACAATATGCCTCTTTATTTTTAATAATTTTCCTTGCTCTGCAGTCTGCTTTGTTTAAAATTATCAACTCCAACTTTCTGATTACTGTTTAATATATGAACATTTTACTTGGTGATTTTTAAAGCTTTTTAAAATTAAGGTATAAATTTATATCATAAAATTCAACATTTTAACATGTGCATTTCACTAGTTTCTCACTATATTTATGGTGTTTTTCAACAAACATCACTTTCTAATTCTAGAACACTTTCATTATTCCAAAAAGAAATCTTATATCTATTAGTACCTCTCTTCCCTGGCACCATCTTTCTGTCCTCATGAATTTGCCTATTCTGGGTATTTCATATCAACGGGGTCATGTGATCTATGTGATTTCTTTCATTAGTGGTACCTCCATGTAGTAGCATTTAATAGTACTTTATTCCTTTTAATAGCTGAACGGTACTCCACTATATGAATAGACCACATTTTGTTTGTCTGTTAATCAGTTGATGGACATTTGGGTTGTTTCTTCTTTTTAGCTATTAGAAATAATACTGCTGTGGTAGTTATTTTTAACTTTTTGAGGAACTGCCAAACTTCTCCACAGTGGCTACACCATTTTACATTCTCAGCAGCAATGTGTGAGGGTTCTAGTTTTTTGGTTTTGTTTTGTTTTGTTTTTTTCTTTCTTTTCTTTTTATTTTTTTTCCTTATGGTACTAGAGGTTGAACCCAGGACCTCCACACTGAGCTATATCCTCAGCCTTTTTTTCTTTTTTCTTTTGAGAAAAGATCTCACTAAAGTTACTAATTTGCCCAGCCTGGGCTTGAACTTGCAATAAGGTTTCCAATTTTTCTACATCCTCACTAACAATTATTTTCTGATTTCCTCCCCCAACCCCTTTTTAAAATTATTCTGTTCTAATGGATATGAGATGGTACCTCATTATGAAACGTTTTGATTTGTAATTCTCTGATGATTAATGATGTTGAGAGTCATTTGTATGCTTATTGGTTATTTTTATATCTTGTTTGGAGAAATGTTTATTTAAACCCTTTTCTTATTTTTAAATTGGGTTGTCTTTTTGTTGTTCAGTTGCAAGAATCCTTTGTATATTCTGGATGTTAGACTCTTGACAGATAGATGATTTGCAAATATTCTCGTCCGTTGTGTGGGTTATCTTAACTTTCTTAATAGTGTGCTTTGACGTATAAAAAGATTTAAGGTCAGTTTATTAATTGTTTCTTTGACTGTGCTTTTGGTGACATATTTAAGAAACTGTTGCCTAATCCAAGGTCATGCAGATTTCAACCTGTTTTCTTCTAAGAGTGTTATTTTGGCATTTTTTTTTTTTTTTTGAGACAAGGTCTTGCACTGTAGTTCAGGCTATCTTTGAGCTATGTAGCCCAGGCTGGCCTCAAACTTGCAGGAATCCTCCTCCCTAAGCCTCCCGAGTGCTGGGATTACAGACATTTGCTACCATGCCTGGCTTTTAGCTCTTACTTTGAGTTAAAGTTTTTGTGTATGATGTGGGATTGGTGTCCAGTTTCATTCTCTTGCATATAGATACCCACTCTGTTTCTTTCCCCATTGAATAGACTTGCCATCCTGTTCAAAAATCATTTGATCATAAATGTGTAAGTTTTAGATTACATTTAACTATTTAATGAATACAGTATAAAGTAGAAATATTTATGTCAAGTGAAATAGTGTCTGATATAAGCCATTGTATGTTTGAGGTTGTCACAGCAAAAGCTGCTGAATGCAAAATTCAAAGATGCTCCAAGTAACTTACGTTCTTATGCTGTGCAGTGTTTATCTCAGAATAAATGTGTGTCAAATCGAGTACAGTGAACTCTGAAGTTATGACCAGCTTGACATATGGACAGTTTGGGTTAATTAGGTTAATGATTCATGTGTCTCTTGTTATAGTGTATACCCAGGTAAACATCCAGATTTCAGCTGTATTGACTTATAACCAACTTGAGTTACAGCTAGCCCTCAGGAACCAATCGAGTTCATAAGTCAAGGGACCACTGTACTAATATTAGCCAGTAACATTTGTTCACTGGATCTGGGTTATGGTTTCATGAAGTTCAGATGCAAACTGAACTTGAAACAGTATTTAGCTGAGGCAGGTAAAGTGGTCTTGCCGAGAGTCACATACCTAGTTATACCCAGGCTGGGGTTGCAGGCTGAGTCTTCTTTGTAGTAGTGCATGATGGGAGGTGAATGTCTGGTGTCATCTAGGTACCTCAGGAAACAAAATGTCCAGGCTGATTCTGGTTCCAGATAAAACTGCAAATGGTTTTTCCACAGGTGGCTGTAAAATTGTGATTTGATAAAAAGTCCTCTTACCTGGTACAATTCCAGCAGATACCTGAAGAAATGGTGAATATAGACCTTAATAGTTAGTTTTAAAACTTGTGTGTATGTTTATTTCTCACTGATATGGAGCCAGGCTTTTGTTCCTGAAAAATTGATCTGCTGATTACATTTTCATTTTGTTTCTCTGTGTCAGTTGAGAGCCTGAAGGCATTTCTGGTGACTCTGGAGTCCTTCTGGATTTGTACAATCCTCCCACTCCTCTGGCCCCAGGTTCATCTCACCCATGTCCAACTCAACAAAGATTTCCAGGTCTTTTCAAAGCATCTTCCTTAGTTTTCCTAAAAACTTTTTTCATTTACATTTTTCTTGGTTGATAAAATGTTTTACAAAATTATATGATCATAATATGTTCAGATGGCCTTAAGTTTGGTAACCATCATATCTGAGTCTTGGTCACCAAAAGGCTTACCTAATATGAGTCAGAGTGGAGGTGAAGTAGATGATCAGCTGCTAGCTGTACGTGGGCAGCATGCTTGAAGCATTAGCATGCCATAAAGGGAAGCATGGAGCAGAATCTGAGATGTGTGTGCGGAAATTGATTAAGCTAGCCTCTGAACATCTCTCTGGTGGGTCACTCAGCATCTGTGTACAGTGTTAACACAAATGTAGATGTTCATGAAATGACAGTCAAATTGTATTGTTACCTGGTTAGAAGCAGTTTGTACAGGCATTTTAGGTTGTGTGCCTGTGTGTATGTGCATGCTGGTATACATGTATGCAGGAAAAGGTCTGCAAGGAGCTGAAGCACAATGTTAAATAGCAAAAACTAAATATTAATAGTGATTATCTCTAAAGCATGAAAGTATGGGTGTTTTTTACTTCCCATCTTTTGTATGAACCTTTGTTGCTTGAAAGTTTTATATTAAACATATTATAAAATTAAAGGAGGGGAGGGAGTGGGGATTTAGCTCAGTGGTGCCGCCGCCTGCCTCTCAAGTGAAAGAAAGGTCCTGAGTTCGATCCCTGGGTACAAAAAAAAAAAAAAAAAGGAGGGGAGCTATTCCTGTTTTGACAAGGGCCTGCCTGAAATATGAAAAATAAATTCCCTGTAGAAAGGGGCCTCAGGAAGACTTGGTGCATGCGGGGAGTGGTGAACATCTTGTTACCCATGTGGCCAGGGAGGTTTTGTCTGCCAATGTGGCTGCGTGAGGAACTGCAGTAACCTTGCTCTCTCTTCCTTTCCTCCTTTGTTTATATGTAACTGTGATATCATTGCAATGGTTTTTCCTTTCCGGGTTAACTCTTTAGGAAGATTTTGATGTGGATCATTTCGTGTCTGACTGCCGGAAGCGGGTGCAGCTGGAAGAACTGAGAGATGACCTGGAGCTGTACTACAAGCTGCTGAAGACAGCCATGGTTGAGCTCATCAACAAGGACTATGCAGACTTCGTCAACCTCTCCACCAACCTTGTGAGCTTGACCTGCAGTCCTGTCCATCACCACACCCACATGCATACTGATTCTTTAAAAGTGTGGCGTTTGGGCCGGGGATTTAGCTCAGTGGTTCTGCTGCCTGCTTCACAAGCGCAAGGTCCAGAGTTTGATCTCCGGTACCAAAAAAAAAGTACAGACATTTTAGAAACCTTTTAGTTGATTTTCCTCCAGAAATTTGAATTGATCACCAGTCCCATTAATGGAATTAAACTTTCTTGGTGTACATTTTTGTTTTTAATTCTTGCTCTTATAAGATGCATCGCTTACTTATTTTTGAGTAAGAGCCAGGTATTAGCGAGGAGTGAAGGTGGTGGTAGCACAGTGGTTCTTTGTGTGCTGCTTACTATATATGTACTAGGAAGACTCTGCTTATGCTAATCTGCAAGAGTAAATGTCAGCTGTTCTCAAGGAAATGTTTAATTTACTTTCTGATAGCCAGAGCTGAGTTGAGGGAACAAACCAGGATTTATCTTCAGGAGGCTTGGTTTTATAAAATGTAAGGATAATGGGTAATGAGCATGAGAGTTGTTTGTAAAAGTAGTTTAGAAATGCTTGAGTTTTAACACTTTCCAAAGTTTGCCCTTTAGTCTTCTTGTTTATATTTTATTTTGCTTTTAAGTGTATTTGTTCAAAGAAGTGCAGAAAGTAGCCCTCTTCATGGGAATTTTAACCATTAAAATTAATGAGCCGTATTTGCTTTTGGGGAAATATACTTCCGGTAACTAAGATAAATGTTTCAGTAGGATTAGAAACCCGGAGAATGTTATATCCATTCTGTTTAATTAGTATTTTTCTCAAAGGCTATAGTATTTAGATGAGATTTTATTCATCAGATGTTTCCCGTCAGCCCCATAAATTAATAGAGACTTACAGTATTTACTTCCAGTTAAAGTTTTTTGGTAATTAAACAATTTCAGCCAAAGGCAAAAGGCTTTTGTTTATTTTAACTTTTCTTATTTTTATGATTTCCATGTGTCTTAACAGTTTTTTGTTTACAGTCTATAAACAGTACTTTTGGTGAACAGTCTAGTACCACCTTGATCATGAAATAGATATTCACTGTCACTTTTGATTGTGATGTATTTGTGCTTGTTGATTTTTGCTTTTAGGTTGGCATGGACAAAGCCCTCAACCAGCTTTCTGTGCCCTTAGGACAATTACGAGAAGAAGTTCTGGTAAGTACCCTAAATAATATTAAACTTCCACTGTAAAGCACAATATGATTATTTGTGTCATTCCAGAAGAATTTCTTTAATCTGTCAGTTTATTTGTTGTTTTTTGTTTTGTTTTGTTTTTGGTACCGGGGATGGAACTTGGGACCTTGCACTTGCGAGGCAGGTGGCAGAACCACTGAGCTCCCTGGCCCTATTTGTTGTTTTTTGAATGGTCAGTGATTACAGGACTCAGCCTTTTAAAAAGTTGTAAATAAATGATGTTGTGTTTGTAACCAAATGATTCTCTATTTTAGGTTGCAGCAATATATATATTATTTATAATATATTATTACATAATATATAATTATAACTTTTATATAATATATAATTATACATATATTTTATATATAAAAACACATTTGAATTAAGATGATAGATTGTTAGAGATGAGGGCTTTAAAATATAGAAAGAGAAGGCTGTTTGAAAATTAAGCTTGTTAGTAATCACCAGTTCATGAACAGATTATATTTTAACACATTCAGGGCAACTCTGATTTGAATTCACTGCCCCATCAGGCGGCTTGTACCACTTCTCGGGGTCTTTGATTACAGTAATGCAAAGAAAGACATTCATTTAGCAAACCAGATGTCATCATATTACAGTTGTTTAAGGAAAACATTAAAATAGTAAAAAAAAAAAAAATTGTAATATAGCTAATTTGTGGTACAGCAGTTGTGAATGCACATTATATACACCAGCAATGGGGTATTTGTAAGATTTCCATGTTGTCCATTTAGAGAATTATTGATAAAACTATTCACAAATATAAGTAAGTTTTTTTTAATGAAGTGAAATAAATTTGTTGATTATTGCAGTTTTTTAAATTGGTATGAATAGTATTGATATATTAGGGCAGTAATTATTCAAATTCAAGCAACTAACTAGATTTGGTCCATTTATAGACTTTATTAATTTTATTAGTAAAAAGACTGTTAAAAGTGATTAGATCCATTTGTACCACCAGTGGTACAAGCCATCTGATGGGACCGTCATGCATGTACCACTGGTGGTTCAGCCCAGTGGGAATGTGTTAAACATTTGTAATTTCATCTGTATTTTTCCAAATGATATTTTACATATAGTTAGGTCACTAGACTACTCCATAGAAGCTATTTAAATGCTAATGCAACTGAAGAATAATATAAAATTAATGTAGCACCTGATAAACATGGTATTTTGACATTTCTCTGAGATTGTGTCTGCTGTGGGAATGAGACTTCCCACTTGTGAGCCATTTTGGACAGGGACTCCATTGGAAGGAGCATTAGAGGGGGAGTTTTGGCATCCCACCCAGCAAAACATTGTGGTACCCTGACCTGCCCACCCATCCACCCCTGGTCTGTGTCAAGGCCCTGACTTCCAGGTGCCCTGGCACTGTTGAGGTGTCACATGCTTGATGTACTACCCCATCATGACCTGCATGTATCACAACCAGATTTTGCACAGCCTTGCTTGTGTGTTAGCCCCTATCACAGTGTCTGAGTGTGTGTGACGTGCATGTGAAATGCTAGAATTTAGAACAACAGACATTCACATCAGACATTCACAGGAGGGCAGTCAGAAAGAACTCCTGTGGAGATAAGTCCTGACCACTGTCTTCTAGCAAGCAGTTCTGAATGCCTCCATTTTGTTTGATTTTTAAAACGTCATCAAAGTAGTTTTGTCTGGGATGGAAGGGATTGGTTTTTGTGGTTCACTGTGGATTTCTCTGCCCAGCCTTGAGGGTGGGATATTTCCCGAGGCGTAGTCTTCAATTTTTTAGGCTTCTGTAAACTCTGCAGCAGATGAATCACTCTCCTGACTTCTGCTCTCCCTGTGGACTGCCCTCAGGAATCCTGGCCCTAGTCTTGCCTTGCCACTTGCCTGCAACACCCCCCCACACACATGCTTTTTTCTCAGCTATCTATAGAGCCATTTCTTTACTTAGCATGTTAGCCACAGATCTTCTCTTCTTTTTTGACCTCCCAACTCCTAAATCCATGGTGAGATTCTGAGATCATTGAGGGATAAGACTGTTGCTATCTGTTCTTCATTGTACTCTTGCTGACTTGCACAGTAGCTGATATTTTGTAATGTTTGTTGAATGAATGAACTCACTTTTCTGTAGAATTTGTGATTTGTCCAGTTCTTTTAGATGTCCCATTACCACCATCATTTTGGCCCTGATTCCTGATTATCCATTCTTGGCTTACTTCATCAGCTTTTGGGCATATTTTTCCCCCCTTTGTCTTGGCATCCTGTTCTTGACTTGATTCCTAAATTTCCAAAAACATTTTTATCATCATCTAACATGTTTAAATTCTGTAGAATTAGTCCAAAGACCTTATCTGGGCAAAGCTCTCCTAAGTTAACCTTCCTTCTTAATTTCTCCTTCTCTCCAAATGAAAGCCTGTGGTGCCCCCCAAAGTGTGTGTGCCTTACTATACTGTCCCTTTCGTCTACTAAAAATCTCCTCTCTGCACTTGTCAGCATCCACAGACTTTCAGGGTCCACTTTGTGCCCTATGCATTGACTCAGGTTTCTACTTTTTAACTACCTAGGATATCCGTGTAGGAGTATTTTTCTTCTGGCAGTGAATCCTACATGGCCTTGGCTTTACATGTTAGCATGCCACTGAATCATGAGAAACACCACGGCAATTATGTCTAATACTTTGTAATTTTGCTGGTATCTGCATGATACTGGCCCATAGATATTAGGTCTTGTAGAATTGAATTAAATGTGTGAATTTCACAATATTACAAAATAATTTTTACAGTATTTTTTTTTTATTCTTTTAAAGAGTCTTAGATCATCTGTCAGTGAAGGAATTCGGGCAGTAGATGAACGAATGTCTAAGCAAGAGGACATTAGGAAAAAAAAGGTATACTGTGGTATCCTCCCTTTAAAGCTTTGACTTGCTCTAGCACCTTGTCACTACCAGCACACTAGGCAAGTGGCCTTACCCTTCCTGAGACCTTTGTGGAGAGGAACATGATGTGTCTGTCAGTAGCTCAGCAGGGCTGGTTGGGGGTGTGTCCAGCTCTTCTTACTCCTAGACTGATTAAAGTCCTGGGAATAAGAGAGGTGAGGAAAAATAATTAATTTTTTAAAGGGCAGATAAAATTGCATATTCTTCTTATGTTTGAATTTGCTCGTAGTAGTATTAATATTTCTAAGGAAATATGTTACATCCCAGCTAATTCCCTCCTCATGCTTACCCTTTTCAATCCTGTTAGTCACTGAGGTAAGAAGACAGAATTTCAGAGGTACCAAGTGTTTGCTAGATTAAAAGTCCTCATTTTTTCAAAGGAAGAAGCAATAATGACTGACTGTGAATCAATTTAAAGTTTAGCCAGCATGTCATTTTTGCGGCCCCTGTAGAGAAGATACTCAGAGTGGAAGGAGCTTCTGGGGAAGAAGGTGCTGCCTTTGTCCCCATTGTATTTCTCTGCATGTACTTCCTGGACTGTACAGTGGTCCTGTGTTTTAGTTTTTATTTTCTGATTTTTTTATAATGATAACTGCATAATGGCATAATTGGACTTAGAATTCAGGATCTTCACTCTAACCTGTGTTCTGCCTAGTTCCTAGTGCTTTCTAAATTTATAGTTTACCATACATTTTTAAAACCTCACAAGAGAGAAGCCTGTTTTGGAGACCCCTCTGACTGGTCCTCCTGTAGATCTCTTCACAGCTTTTTTCTAAAGACTCAGAACATGTTGCATTCCAGAAAAGACCATGACCATCGTGAGAGCAGTGGGATTACTTGTTTATTCATGTGTCCCCTGTGTTTGGAAGAATGACTTGCTTCCTAACAATACTTAGTGACTGTTTAATTAGTGAATAACTCTGTATCTTTTTGTTATAATGCTCAGATTCTCTGATAGTAAATACAGTTGTATATTGTATAGTGTCTTCATGCATCAACACTTATGTATAGGTGAATTGTGCTCATGTAATTGGAGAGTATAAGTATGATTGGAAGTTACAATTAAAACATGAAAAGCAGTCTTAAGCAAATGTAGAACCAGAAGAAAGGTTCATTGTAAGAAGGAGGTAAAAAAGGAATAAGAGTGCAGAATAAAAAAGTAATAATGTATATTGTTGTAACCATACACTTGGGATACACTATTGAGATATGCTTGTTCTAGAAATTGAAAATTAGGAATTGCATTGTTGATTTAGTATGATGTAAAAATAATAAAAATGTAAAATAATTTATTCTGTGTTAACTTTTGGGTTTATATTTCTATTTCTTTGAGTAAGAAAGATAATTGAATTAAACATCATGATAACATTTTTTTGGCTTAACTTCCATCTTTATAGATGTGTGTATTGAGGCTTATACAAGTTATTCGATCAGTTGAGAAAATCGAAAAGATCTTAAACTCTCAAACTTCTAAAGAAACATCTGTATTAGAAGCAAGCAGGTAAGTATTTTCACTAAATAGCTCACACCTAGACTAAAAAGTTTCTGAGTTAAAAAAGGAAAATCCAAGTCTGGCTTAGTATTTTTAAAAGTAGCTCAAGAAAAATATACTGTATTTTACAGTATACACTGCATGCTGTTAGAGAGCCTGTGTTTTTGTTGGCCATAGTTCCCATCCACCCCTTTCAAGGAGTGAGAGACAGTGTGATTCTGTGAAAGATTTTAACTTTGGATGGCCTTGCCTGTGGATCAGCAAAGTCCTTACTGATCTGCCAAGTGTGGAAATAGCGTTTACTCTGGGCTTTTTCAACAGGTCCAAAGTATTATCATTGATATGTCTAGAGTTTCAGAAATGTACTCACATTGTATCATTAAAAAATAGTACAGTTCATATTTAGTTGAAAAGTATAAACAGCAGAGGGAAAGCTCATGAACTAAGAAACAGATTACCATTTCCTTTGTTAGACTGTAATTGTCTTATTTACATCCTACTGAGAATCTAAAATCAATCAGATGGTAGGAGATTAACGAATAAGTGGCCTAGGTTATACAGATATGAGCAGAGCCCCTCAGTGCAGTGGAGGAACCCAGGTTAATATAGCAGGCTCACTGGGTGGTCTGAGCTAAGTTACTGCTGTTCTGTTCCTGATTTTGCCACTGTAATGTCAGGCTACATTTCAGGACCTCCCCATGCAGGTGTGAACTTTCTGGGCACTGCTAGCTAGTGCCTGAAATTCTAGATTTGGTGCCACGTTAGAGCCACTATCCCCCATGTATCTCTTTTGATTAAGAAGTGAAGCATCGGGCCGGGGATTTAGCTCAGTGGTTTCGCCATGTGCTGCGCAAGCGCAAGGACCCGAGTTCAATCCCCGGTACCAAAAAAAAAGTGAAGCATCCACAGAGGAAGTAATATCCCTTGCTAGGTCTCCGCTTCTTCTTAAGAGCAGGATGTATCTGGGAGTGGTCAGTCCCTGGTGTCTGTTTCTTCAGCCCTCCATGTTCATGTTTTTTCCTCTTTCGTTCCTGCATCTGAACTTGTTAGTCATCCTCCATATCGTTACTGGAGGCCAGTGGAGTTCAGGTTTCCCTTAGTTACAGTGCCTCTGTTACACCCTTGACAACATCCTTATTCAGTGCCCTGGTCTCCTTCCACTCTTGCTGGTTCCAACCATGCTCCTTCAGTGGACTCCAGGTCCCCCTTGGATGATAGCTCTCCCTGGGTGCTGTTGACAGAATCTCTGGGCAACCTTGTCCAACCTCACAGTCCTGATCACCCTGGGATGCTGACCCTTCTTTCTACGCAAGCATCTCTAGCCTCAGACATGAGTCAGTCTGACCACCAGTCTCCTGCTGTGTTGTAGGCACCAGGCATTGCTCTGGATGAGGACTGAACTCATCGTGTTCTTTACCTGTCTTTTGCCACTGGCAAAAACGACTCACTCTGTTCTCCTGTTTCTTGCCTCAGGAAACGGTGCCTGCATTGCCTCCATTCCCAGGGTAGTAGTCTTAGAGGTCACTTCCTCCAGTGGTTTTGTTCTCTTTCTCTCTAGGGAGGTCCTGGAGCGTTTGCTGCTGGTGCACCACTCAGTTTGGGAGATGTCTTGTCTCCTCCTCTCCTCTTCATTCCCTTCTCAGTCATGGCTCCTGGCTGACCCTCATGTCAGTGCCTCCACTACAGCTGCAGATGGTCCTGCAGATTTGCCTGGTCACATCTCACCTCTGCTCAGAGTCATTTAGTGCCTAAACATTGAACTCCCCAGTGGCTTGCTCTTCACCGGTTCTCCTGCATCCTTCACCAGAGTCACTCCCTGGCTCCTGTGAATGTTGCTGATTTGTGCATTAGTACACTGCCAGTTATAGGTGGCCACCTTCTGTTCACATTTACCCCTTCTAGGCCTATCTAATTCCAGATCCAGCTCACAACATGCTTTAAGTATGGAAAGTGGTTGTTTAAAACACTGTTCTAGGGCCGGGGATTTAGTTCAGTGGTTTTGCCGCCTGCTGCGCAAGCGCAAGGACCCAAGTTCAATCCCCAGTACCAAAAAAAATAAAATAAAATAAAACACTGTTCTAAGTAGGGGAAAAAAGCAAGTTTTGAAACACTGTAGGTGTTGTAAAATTTAGCCTTCTCTGCTGGATGCTTTTGATCCTTCCTGCTTTCTTTAGCTCTGTCTTACTTAGTTCAGTTCTTAGCAGAATGTGCACACATGACACTACAGAAGTAACCTTGTATAAAACTGAACTGCAGGCCTGCCTCCTCTGGGAAATCCTCCCTGTCCTCTCTCCATGCTGCCCATCCAGCCTCCAGGTCTGCCAGGGATCTTCCCTGTGGGACCAGAGTTGCAATCGACTTGGGTGCTTTTCCCATCAGACTATGAGATCCGTGATTCGGGGGCCAAGTCTTGCTCATTACACCCAGAGTCTGGAGCTGGTAGGTACCCAAGAGAAGGTCAGACATCATGCCCTTTGAGGAGTGGCTATTTGTGTCTATACTGTTCCTTTGGAATGCCTGTCTTCAAAGTTGCAGATTCTGTGCCCTTCCATGGTCTGTGTTGCCTTCAGGGCTTTTCTTTGACTCAGATGGGCCAATTTGATGGTAGACAAGGTAACCAGGGCATGTTAGTGCAGAGTCAACACTTGTCTGTTAGGTCAAGAAATATACATTATGAATAATAGATCCACCCTGGGCTCTTCAGGAGAGAGCTGGGAACATTCCAGATGGTCACGCTGGGCAGCTGCTCTCCTGTCCCTCTGAACTAAACACAGGACTATTTAGACACTGGTGTCTCTATGTGGCATCTCCTTTGTCTTTATGCTGTGGACATTCCCTGACTCATGGACTCGTCCAGGAGAGATGCTTCTACACTTCTTTCCTTTGCTGTTTCACTTCCACTTGAGTGGTGGTTATGCTTCATAATGTGTTTTAGGGGAAGGTGCATTTATTCCACTTGGTGGCAGATACACAGTGACTGTCTTCTCTCTAGAATTCCCTCCAACATGTAGACTGTTTGTGGCATAATTTTAAAATAAGCTACTACTGTTTAAATGTAAACCTATTTTGAGAGATTATGTTTATTGCTATTGGAGAGCCAGTCTTAAGGTGACATAACTAGTATTTTAGAAATGTTAGAGGTAAGTCAGACTGTGATACTCACCTGCTTTGAAACTTGGTACTTAACTTGTTTTTATGTAAAAATTTTGTCACGGTACTTGTTTGGTACTTGACACACAAGCTAGAACATGTCAGTGTTCATTGCCTGGTGACTTGCCATGCTTTTCAGCCCAAATTGTTTGGTACTTATCATTTTTGGTACTTTTTAGCCCTCCTGGAACAATGAACAAATACCAAGGTATTGCTGTATTTTAGAAGGGAGAATAAGCAGGTAGAGAAGTAGGAGAGGATTCAGGGGTGAATAGAGGGAGGAGGAAGGAGAGAGAAGGGAAGTCGGGAACAAGGAGGGGGTCCAGCATGTGGGCACCCTACTATCCACACAGCCCTGCTTCTGCTGGGCCTGTGGCTTGAGACCAGCCAGCACCTGTTGACTACCCACCACTCCTGGAACGTGGTGGGCTTGTGGCACAGAAGACTGATCTTGACCTTGTGACAAGGTGGCTATGGGAAAGCTGGACACGATGGGTGTGAACCATCCCCTTTTCTCTAGGAAGTGAATACCTGCAGAACTGAATTCTCTGACTGTCATCCCATGCAGCCCACTCCTGACTGGACCGGTCCTGGAGAGAATCGCCACAGAGTTCAACCAGCTGCAGTTCCACGCAGTACAGAGCAAGGGCATGCCTCTCCTGGACACAGTGCGACCCGTGAGTGCTGTCTGGAGCTTTCCTGTGCACTTTGGGGAACTTGAGAAATAATTTTGGTTTAATCTAATAATATACCTGGTACTAATTTTGGATCTACAGAGTTTTGAAGCTAGCCTTGAGTTTTTCAGTTTTGTTTTCTGGGCCCCTGCTTCCTAATTGTCACACATACATGCGTGGACTCAGACACATGTTCTAAATTATAGAACGACAGTAATTCCTGAATTTTACATAATTTGACATATAGTATAGTCAAATTTAATTTTTCCAAGGCTTTGACTAGGCTTGAAATCTGTAATATTTATCAAAAAGATTTCCGTAGATTCAGAGGAAATTGGCTTTTTGTCATCCTGTAATTCTGTCTAAATTCTTTCATGTTGAACCAGAGATCTATTTATAGAGATTGTGGGGAGCGGGAGAGACTACCCCAGAAATATGACCTGCTCTGTCCTTTGGGATGAAGCACCAGTGGGTTTCAGAAGCTGCTTTCTGTTTGTTCCCACAGCGCATAGCTGGCATCACAGCCATGCTGCAGCAGTCCCTGGAGGGCCTCCTGCTGGAAGGCCTGCAGACCTCCAGTGTAGACATCGTGCGGCACTGCCTGCGCACTTATGCCACCATCGACAAGACGAGGGATGCTGAGGCCTTGGTGGGCCAGGTGCTGGTGAAACCCTACATAGATGAGGTTTGTGCGCTGGGTAGCTGTTCTGATTGCATTCTCTGCTGGGTTGGTGGGGGTTGGGGATGTGCACCTGAAGCCTTCCTGGGAGGTCCTAGATACTACAGGGCCAGCTGCAACTGTGCATGGGCACAGTTGGTGTGCCTGTGATGCGCAGCTCAAGTATGGTCTTCACTTCAGGACAAGAGTTTTGCCCACCAAGGTATGTGTCCAATCCACCTTTAGTCCGTTATGGAGTATGTAACTTATAACCCAGTAAAACTATTAGGAAACTTTGTAACCACTGTCTTGTGGGTGGCATAAACCAAGGAAACAGATGACAGTGCTGCCATGCATGAGGTGGCACAGAGAGCTGTGCACATGGAAGGTATGTGAATGGGAATAGCAGAGTGCACCCACAGACCTTCAGGGAATGGGTGACGTTGGGTCCAGCTCTTGAGAAGTATGGAAGAGTCTTAGAGCAGGAGGATGAGGGGCAGTATTCAGAGATGAAGGGCTTTAATAGCAAATTAGAGGGTGACCCTTGACTATGCATTAGGATACAGGTAAAGCATAGGAGTCAGTGTGCTCCGCCAGGCACAGCCAGAGGGCAGGTTACACCTCATGAAGCTGCGTATACACAGCAAAAGTTCTGATGTCCAAGAGCAGCATTTCCTGTGGGTGAACTAGTAGAAGTCATGAGGCCTGTCTTTGGCATTGGGAGATGTTTTTCCCGCCCTGTCACTCTGTCCAGTAAGAAGTGTACAGAGAAACTCCTGTGACTTCAAGGTAAAAATCTAATGTTTTATATTTTTATTTTTTTGGTACCGGGGATTGAACTTAGTACCTTGCGCTTGTGAGGCAGGCACCAGAACCACTGAGCTAAATCCCTGGCCCCAAATCTTTAATTTTTTAAAGGGGGAAATTGAATCCCCAAAATAAATTGTTCACATTATTTATCAGTAAGTAAAAATATTTTAGATACTGTTTATGTCCTTTTCCCCCATCAAACTGAATCTGATATGTTAAATTAAAAAATACTAGAAGTTTGTGGCATATTAAATAAATCATAGCTCCATTTTATTTAAACTTGTGTACGTACCCTGTGGTGTATCATCTGTTGACTCCCACCCTTAAGACGAAAAACTAAAATAAAGTAAAATATATTTTCTTCTATCTTTCTCTATCTGACACCAGCCCTAGCCGAATAGTGAGGGGTGTGGTGCTCTGACTTAATGTCATTTCTGTAAAGGCACTGTTTTCATCCAGGCTCATATGGAAGCAGTTGAATGTGGAGTTTATTTGCCCTGGTCAGTGTCTTAGCTAGCTGGCATGTCCCCCACTGTCAAAAGTGTGCAGCCAAACTTCGGAACTAGTTTCAAATGTGACCTAATTTTTATTTTGCTGTTTAGAAAACATGCCGATTGGGGAGGACAGTGGCCATGAGGAATGCTTTTTGTTTTCTTTTGTTTCATTTCCTTTCAGTTAGGTTTTTTGCAATCCTCGGGATTGAACCCAAGGCTTTCACATTAAGCTATGTCCCCAACCTTTTTTTTTTTTCCTAGTTTTTATTTTGAAACAGAATCTCATTTAGTTGGCTAGGCTAGGCTTGAACTTGCGATAATCCTCCCTCAGCCTCCCCGAGTACTGTGATTTGAGGTGTGTGCCACCTTGCCCAGCTGAAGAAGTATATTTCTAAGTATTTTTTTCTTTTCTCTAGTATATCGTCTATACTTCTCTTCTAAATGCTTCTTTTAAAAATGCTATTCCCTTTCCTAGGTGATTGTCGAGCACTTTGTTGAGTCCCACCCCAGTGGCCTTCAGGTCATGTATAACAAGCTCCTGGACTTTGTTCCCCACCACTGTTGCCTTCTCCGGGAAGTCACAGGAGGAGCCGTCTCGAGGTAACCCCTGGGTGCTCAGCCTCAACCCCCCTCAACCTCAACTCCACCTTTTAGCACCCGCACTGCCCACTGCTAGTGCACATGGTTAAATGCCTGGCTTGCATGGGCAGGGCCCTGGTGAGCCTCGCCTCTCCTTGCTCCCCCGCTGGAGCTGTGAGGCAGGTGCCATCAGCTTACCCCACTGAAGAGCCTGAGCCTAAGCCTCTTTCTTGGAATGCAGGGCCTGTCCTTGTTCCTCTTCTGCACTTCTTACTGAATCCACTTGCCAGTCACAGTTAAATTACTTCCATTATTCTGTATCATCCTATGTCAATTCCAATTCAGTGTAATTCAACAAATTTTGTACTCATTATGAGGTCATCTTCAATTTCTCCTCTCAAATCAGTTTTCATCACTTCCCATGCTTTCATAAATATCCCATTACTTTAACTGTTGCAGTGGTCCCAGTCCATTGTCATCTGTTGTCCAGAATATTAGGGTCTCCCAGCTGGTCTCTTTTCACTCCCCCTCTATCTCAGAAGTTCTGAGATCCATAGACTATGCCTTCTTTCTGAATTTTGGGTGGCTTCTCAGTGCTCACGGGGAAGACCCAGACTCCTAGGCAGAGTGGAGAAGGCTCCTCCTGATCTGGCCCTGGTGCCTCTCCAGCAAGAACTCTGCTGTGCAAATTGCCCTCCTATCTCTTCATGCACTGGCCATGGTGCTGGCCACCTTTCCACCTGCCTCCCTCTGTGTTCTTGTTGCTTTGCCCTTGCTGTTACCTTTGTCTCTCTATGGAGCTATTACTCCACATGAAGACCCAGGTGAGCCATCACTTCCTTGGAGAGACTTGCTTTATCCCGATGTTCATCATTAATTGTGTCCAGGACTGTGGACCGAACTTCATCTAATGAGGGTCACCTCCTGCCTGGCCTGTTCTTCCTCACCTTGTGACACGTTTCTTGAAGTTGCCCAGAAGGGCTTGCAAAATGGAAGAGTTAAGGCGTTTTCAGAGATAGGAAGGGAAATGAGGACCCTGAGTTCACAGAGCAAGTAACTTAATCTTAAAATTCTTGAAGAAAATACAGTATCCAGGATAATTAATATTCTGTTTGAGCTTTGAAGTACTCTCTGTGTTCCTGTATCATTGTAGATGAAGCCTTATTTTGCCTCTTTAGCTTGGTAATTAGGATCTAGTTGGATTTGGGAATAGGAATAGTAGAAGTCACAGTATAAAATTAAAGACGCCCCAGTTGTGAAACATCTAGTAATTAGATCTGACAAAGCTCGAGTTGCTCCTCAGATGTCAAGTTTCAAAGCTTTGGAAGTTCTTTGTCAACAGTTCTCAGTGTGGCAGAGTTCGTGCAGAGGCCTCAGACAGTTGAGGACTCTTAAGTCATCCCTGGCCAGGTTGTACTCCACCCCATCACAGTGCTGTGTGGGTTTTGTGTGTCCCTGCCTTCCCTTACTGTGCTCCTCACTCCTAGTTCCTAGTGTTCCGTGTTTCCTTTGTCTTTTCCTATCTTTCTACCCTCTGCAAACATTCAGGATCTAGAGGCTTGCTCTTCTTGCCAGCCACAGTGTCACCTGTTAATCTTGCATGTCTTATGTTTGGGGAGGGGGTCTTTAGACATTTACTTTGTGAATCCAGAGATTCATTATTTGATGCTGATTATACTATTGTATCTCTAAGTCCTCAGTTCCTCTCTAGATGCCTTATAGCCCCCTCCTCCTGACAGAAAGTCTGATACCCAGTGGGTTTGATACACCAGGGAATGGGGGTCGCATCTTCCTGCTCCTCCTGCCCCTCTGTAGTTTTCCTCATTGCTCAGGTGAAGCTCTAATAAGATCATTGGAAGCTACTCCTGGACAGAAACAGTGCTTCCTTGAGGACCTGTCTGGATAACTTCTGCTGAACAGAAAAATTATAAAACCTTTTTCAGAATTTATTTTAATACCTACTGGAATTTTAAGTCCCAATGTGATATGACAGCTTAGCTCTACAACTCCCAGGTTTGCTAAAATAAGATTAAGATTACATTGCTCACCACCTTTAAAGAAAATCATCTTAAAATTGAGCATATTTTGTCTAGATACAGTTGTGAGTAGATAAGTGAATTATTTTCTATCTAAACTTTAAAAGTCCTAAGGCTCTGTAAAATTATATTACTCAGCACACAGTAATTAGAGTGGGCAGACCCAGGAGATGGTATTTGTCCAAATGCTATTTATAGGCCTTTGTGTAAACATTACTAATCCCTACTGTATGTCCTAAATGCTTTAGAAAGACTAGTCCTTGTGATGACCATTTGAAGTTGGTGCTATTCTCATGTCCATTTTTGGGACAAAAACCTCGGGGGAGTTTAGTCGTTTGTCCAAAACCCACTATGTGAGCTCAGGTTTGCTGATTCTGAAGTGCATGCTTTTGTCCCAGTGCTAAGTTTTTGTGTTCTTTGTTTGTTTGTTTTTTGTTTGGGGGGGGTGGTGCTGGGGATCGAACTCTGGTCCTTGTGCTTGTGAGGCAGGCGGCAGAACCACTGAGCTAAATCCTGGCCCAGTGCTAAGTTTTTGAAATAGAAATTCAACATCCCACCCAGCCTGGTGGTGCACACCTGGAATCACAGCACTCAGGAGGCTGAGGCAGGAGGAGTGCTGCAAGTTCAAGGCCAGCCTCGGCTACATAGTTCAAAGCCAACCTGAACTATATAATGAAACCCTGTCCCAAAAAAAGAAATCCAACATTCAGTGTTAGAAATGGCAAAACAAAACATATACACACAAAACGCATTAATCTGTTCTTTTTTTGTATCAAGATTTGTATAAAAGTTGTAGAATTTTAGAACTGAAAATAATATTTGAGATAGGGTAGTAAGTGTGAAGCTTTAGTAATGGAAAGCTTGCATCATTTGCAGACCTCTCCTGGTGTCAGGCTTGAACACAGAGGTTGCTTCTCCTGAGGTAAAGAGTATTTGGGCAGCAGCCTTTGTAAACGGAGGACAATGCCAGCATCATGCAGCGACTTTGCCTTATGCTTGACACTGGTGTGGGAGTGGGGTTTCATGAGATGTGTCAGATTCAAAATGACACTGTGATCCCGCAGTACAGTAGCACCTCAGGTATAGAAACAAGCTAATTGACATACCTGGTCTTTAAAAAAAATTAGAGTAAGTTTTAGGCTGAGCACCTTTTAGTACAGTAGAAGTAACACTGTGGAAATTCTCTTTGTAATTAGAAGATTATGGTGAACTTGACTGAGATTTTTCTCTTATCTTTCAGTGAAAAGGGTACCACTGTTCCTGGGTATGACTTCTTGGTGAACTCCGTCTGGCCAGAAATAGCAAAAGGACTAGAGGAAAAGCTCCCCTCACTCTTCAATCCTGGGGACCCTGATGCATTTCATCAGGTAACTTCCCATCTTCTTGGTTTGTGAACGTTAACCTGAGACTTTGGGAAAGTCCTGTTCTCTTCTGTACAGTCTTGATTCTGTGCTTTATTAAAATTTATTAAAAATCTGAGTTGCTAAGTGAACATTTTTCTTAAAACACACACATTATTGTATCCACTTGATATCATTTTATCCAGTGGTCTCTGACACTTTCAGGAATAAGAATATTCCTCTTTTAGAATATGATTCAAATTTTAGTATATGTGCTGCTGAAGCAAGCACATTCCCCTTTTAGAATGTAAAGTATAATTCAGTCTAGATAATAATTATGACTAAAAAAAAGAAGCAAGAAATAATTATGACTAGATAGGTACATTATTTTCTATCTCACTTTATTGAAAAAGTCCTAAATATCTACAAAGCCATTGTCTTTGCATTTGTTTTCCATGAAAAATTAAGTTTGTACGTCTTTATTGTATAATTTTGAAGAAAAATAACATTGATTGGATTTTCAAGTACATTATGTAAATGTCATTTATAATTTTAAAAATTAGGAAGGCTTGGATTTGAGGGGGACATTGCTTTGTTTTGTGTTTTGTTACTGGAGATTGAATCCAGGGCACTAAGCTACATCCTCAGCCCTTTTTTGAATTTTTTATTTTGTGACATGGTCTCGCTAAATTGCTAAACTGCCGAGACTGCACTTTCAATCCCCCTGCTTTAAGCCTCCCAGAGTGCTGGGATTACAGGCATGTTGTGATTTAAAAGCTTACATAGTTGAGATTTCAAAAGCACATTCAGTGCTCTTCTCCCTCTGTGTGGCCTCTCAGCTGTGCCCAGGGTGTCTGAGCGTGGGGCAGATGCCTGAACCCCATTCCCACCTCCTTGCTATGTGGCTCAGCCTTCCGACCTCTGTCTTCCTTCTTCCTGCAGTTTGAGTTGTGGTTTTTTTAATCTATTAAGGCAATCTTTGCCTTTTGATTAGGTGGTTTATTAAATCTAAGTAATTGTAATTACTGGTATATTGGGCTTATTTTGTAGTCTGCTCCTGTTGTCTTCATTATTTTCCTTCCTTCTTTCTCCGTTCCTTTGCACCTTCTTTGCATTTTAGATTTTTCTCCTTTATTCCATGTTTTTCCTTCTACTAACCTGGATATTAGGCTCTTTTTTATTTCTGTGTATCTTAAGTGGAAAGTTGACAGAATGTCACTTCTCCGCTTAACAGAAGCCAAGTTACCGGGTGTTCTTTAGCCTCCTGAACAGGACAGGGAACTTGAGACACTTCAGTGCTCACTGTGGCTTTCCACAGTGTGCAGCTGGTCCAGGTTGGATCTTATGTGTTACTCCTTCTTGTCTGTTGTGCTCTGAGTTTCCCCAGGGTTTTGTCTTTTGTGTTGCTTACTGTTTGTTCCTGCTTGGATGTCTTCTTGTATCATTTTATTCCTAAGGCCCTCTTTTAGAAGGCTTTTAAGGCTTAATGATAATAAGCTTCATGTTTTTATATTAAGCTCTTGGTTCTGAAAATAACTTTGATTCTTTTCTGTTTGAAAAGCCTTGTATCTGAAAAAAGCCTTATAAAGCCTTATATCTGGACCTTTGTTATGAAATCAACTGTTAATCTGTTGTTCCTCCATTGTTAGTGCCTTTTTTCTCTGTCTGCTTTTAAGATTTTCTCTGTGACTTTGGTGTGCTAAGTTCCACTGTCTGTGTCTTGTGTGAACTTCTTATTTATACTTGAAATTTGTTGGGTTTCCTGAATTGAGCTTTTTTTGTCCATGAGCTATCTTTCATCTGTTTTAGAGCATTTTTGTCCATGAAATATCTGTTCAGTTGTGCTTCTCTCTCACTCCTGTAACACCTGCTCCTGGGACCTGTCTACCAGCACACTGATGCCTCCTTCAGTTGTGTTTGACCTCTTTCACTTGTACATCCAGTTTCCATTCATCATAGTTGTCAATTCTAGTTCTGTTTGCTTCTTTCGCTAGTCACCCTGCTTAATTTGCTTATTAATTTTAAATGTATAAAGAGACACAAGGTAAACATGCAGAGTCTGGAGCTGAGTAGACTTCAGAACAGTTTAGACAACAGCTTGGAGCTTTCTTTTCGTAAAAATATCCCTTACCTGTTCTCTGATTGTCCCATGTTACAGTGTATCAAATAATAGGATGACTTGTGTTGTTTTTGATAAATGGTGTAACAACTTTATGTGAATTTAGAAGTAGGACTTTTAAAATTGGATACCATGAGCTAGTTTAAAGCCGGGCTGCTGAGGCTGCTTCATGGTTTGCTGTGCTCTATAGAGGGTCACATTGACTCTGTTCACTCAGCAGATGTTTCCAATCAGGAGCCTTTCTGCTAGAACTGTGACTTCAGGATTCTCAGCCAGTATTTAGTTTTTGTGGATATGCTTTCCACAGGTCTCCATCACTTTTTTTCAGGACGAACTTTCAGCTTTAAGCTTTAATCCAACCTGTTCCTGTGAAGAGGGAAGTAGCCTTATATTCCTTTAGCATCCACATATCCAGAGATGGAGGATCATACCAAAAGTGGGGAGTAGAGCCTGTCTACACCTCAGTTCCACACACATATGCCACCCTTGGGGGCATGAGGAATGTTGCCCAAGTGTAGTTGCCACAATTTAAAAACCTATGGTTTTGATTGTGCTGAAATTCTAAGCACAGACCTCAGCATATTCAGGGTTGTGATTTGGTGACCTGGGATTGAGCCCTTCCACCCCATCTGAGAAGTATCTAAAAAGCCTAGCAGTGATTTCAGTAGAGCCTGGGGTTGGGGGAATAGAGAACAACCCACATGAGGACTGTGCGGCCAGCTGCAGGCGGCTGGTGGTCTGCTGCTTCCGCTGCTTGCTTTATCTTTAGGGCAGCTTCTGTCTGACCCTCACAAGGTAGTGGTTTTACCTGAAAGGGGAGTTTCTTGGTTTTTGATGGTATTAGTCCCCCTGACAGTTTTCATGCGAACTCATCTATAAAATGGGTGTGATATTCTCTTTCTTTGTTTCCTTTAAAAAGTTTTCTTAGCCAGGCATGGTGGCACATGCCTGTAATCTTAGCACTCAGAAGGCAGAAGCAGGAGAATCGCCATGAATTTGAGGCCAGCCTGGGGTACATAGTGAGTTCAAGACCAGCCTGAACTACATACCTGTCTCAAAAAAAATCTTTTCTTCCCTTTCTGGAGAGGCAGTGAATTATGCCACTTAATCTACTGTCTGTTCTGATTCTGGTGAATGGAGTTGGGGTGCCCTGGAATATGGGCACTGTCATTTAACTAGCAGTGGACTTAGAATAGTTCATCTGGGTTTCAGACAGGCTTTGCCATGTAAGACCATAAGCCTGTCACTGACTGGTCTGGGTATAACCTCATCCCTAAGTGGGTGCATTAGATGGAAGCGCCTCCAAGGTCTCTGTTGGCTCTAGAACTGTGATTCTGCATGTCGGCTTATCTTGATTATGGTTTCCACTCTGTGCTTCTGGTCAGCTTACTGATGATGAAAATTCTACTGTTTGTTCTTATTTTAGAAATACACCATAAGTATGGATTTTGTAAGAAGATTTGAACGACAGTGTGGGTCCCAGGCCAGTGTGAAAAGATTAAGAGCACATCCTGCTTATCATAGCTTCAATAATAAGTGGAACTTGCCTGTTTATTTTCAAATAAGGTCAGTCCTTTTCTCACTACCCCTTGCCTCCTGAACAGTCTGAATGCTGGTACAGAAGTTTGGCTTCTCCTCTGGGGTCATCACATTCTTTAGGAGGCAGAATCAATACAAGAACTATCATGAGTGCTGAGCTGATGAAGTGATGTCTTGCTCTGTTCATGGGAAAGAGCTCTGGACTTGGGATGAGCCAGACTCCAGGCCTGGCTTCGCTCCCACTCAGCATATCTTCATTTGTGGCAAAGATCAGAGAATATAGGAGTTTGATAGCAGCTCACTCTTTCCTTCTCCCCTCCTCACCTCTGCCTCAGACAGTTACACAGCAGTTGTGGTCTCTGAGCTGCAGTGTTTGCCCTCTCAGGGAGCAGGAGAGCTTGGCTGTGGTGTCCCACCTGTCAACTTGTCAGGAGCCTGGTGACTGTTGTGACACTTGTTCTCTGGTCTGGAAAACAGTGATGTCTTCCTCCCAGCCTTCAGCCTTGTGATCCCAAGCTCAATTGCCTGAACCTACCAGTTCCTGGGTACCTCCAGAGCCCTACATTCCCCTCCTGGCCCTGTTGCCATTCTAGCTGTTAAGCAGGCCTAAAACAGTGCTGACACTCAGCCAGTGCGCAGGGAAACCTTTTACATTCAACAGATTTGCCTTAAGTACTCAAAGGGATTGGTTAGCTTTTCTCCTATCTAAGTACTAACCAGGCCCGACCCTGCTTAGCTTCTGAGATTAGACAAGATCCGGCGTGTTCAGGGTGGTATGCCCATGGACTGGCTAGCTTTTCTTTGTAAACTGCTTTATTGAAAATCTATGAAAAACTTTAATGTTTGAGCTATGAAGTGTGTTTTATGAAGTGAGTATTCAGTACATTTGTTTTTCTATGTAAAAAATTCAAAAGTAGGACTTTGTAGAACTTTTCTATTGTTTTTTGGGGATGTTGGATTGTTTACTCTGAGGATGACTGAAGATCTGCAAACACGGCTAGGGGTCAGAGTGGCTCTGTCACATTACTTCAGGGTCATTTAAAGTGGAGCTAGGACAAGGCGCTGACTTTATGACATTTTCATGAGATAGAGTAACGTTGCACCCTCAGGACCAGTGTGCCCTCCTGGATCTGATGTGCCTACACTGTGGCCCGCCTTAGGAAGAAGGCAGCCTCCAGACACCACTCTTCTGCTGTTCTCTGTCCCAGAGATCCCTTCTGTGTGTGCACAGGAGTGGTCTCATGGACATGCTGGAAATTTTGAAGGACTCAACTTTCTCAGAGAAAGGAAGGAAATGCACATGTGACCAAGACAGCCTCAAACTGTGGCCATCCAGTGGCAACCTGGAAATTGCAGATAAAAAAGCACTGAGAGCTAAGGGTTAGTTTGTTGTGTTTCTAGAATGTTCTGTAAAACATCCATGTGTCTGTGCGGTGCATGTGACACCCAGCATGTGCTGAACACAACAGGGCTCTTGTCCATTGAGGTACAGGCAGTTCCCATCCCCATCCCCATCCCCAAATCCTCACCTGGCCCCGGACACTTGCCTTGCTGTCTCTGGAGCCTCGGAGTAGAGGGAAAGGTAACACCCATCGTTGTTGTTGCGACCATTGTTGTTATTTTATATATTTATACAGGCTATTTTCTGTAGCCCTGTGATATTCATGGAGGAATATGCAGAGCAGGAATTTAGACATGTTTGTATCTGGGGTTTCCACTCTTACTTAGATCCTTTTGAGAGTAGAGTGACTTTGGTGTGCGTCAAGAAACCACAGCACAGCTCTTCACACTTCCCCAAGTGTCATCTCTCATTTTGCCACTTGCCAAGGAGTGTGATCTTTCCTGTGCGAGGGGCTCCTGGCCAGGAGGCACCGCTGTGTCGCACGACTATGCCATTCTGTGTCCCTGCATCCTCACACGTGCCCACAGATAGGCAAGCCACTGGATAAGGTGCACCAAGCCCTGGTGCCTTTGTTTCTTACGTTTTTTTATTTGAGAATTACCGTAAATGTTCACATAACTTGGTGTCCCATGTCTTTGCCTGATGCTGAATTATCTACCTGCTTCCCTGCTATTTCTTCACATCACACTGTCAGCTTTGGTGCTGTGCTCTAGTCTACAGACTGTGCCACACTTTCATAACTACACCTCACTTTGGGCCACGTGGGTTTCCCCCAGTCCTTCGGAGTTACAGATGGTATCAGGCTAGCCGCAGGCCTCTGATGGACTCACTTGCTGTGTTTTGTGCTGATTTTGGAAAAGGTGCCTGTGGGGCTGGAGGTCAAGCTCTGATGGTTGGTGTGAGCTCCCTACAGAGCGACCCCTCTCTTCTGGTCCTAGGGCTCAGGCTCACCACCTCCCTTGCTCTTCCTGGCTTTCTGCTCTCACTTTTTTTCCTCCCATCATGTGTTGCTCCTGTGCTCTGGCCTGCAACTTGCAAAGACTAGCCTTCAGAGGGCCTCACTAGCAGCAAGCAGGTCCCCTTCCTTGCCCAGAGTAGATGGGTCAGCTGCAGAAACCAGCAGCTCCAGCTCAGCATAGACCTCACATCCTCAGCTCTTAGATGGTTGTCTGAAGTGGTTGCTCCTTCGATCTTCCGTTTGCACACTGCTTTTTTTAAAGCCCATGCACCATCAAAATCCCCTTAGATAAAGTGATCTTAAACATGAGTCAGAATTTACCATTAGCAAGGGAGGTAACCAGTGACAAAAGAGTGCTGATACAAGTATACAAAGATGGAAGAATCACATAAGTGGGAAACAGGATGCCTGTGGAAGTGGCCAGTTGTAAAATAAACAGCTGCATTCTATATAGTCTTACCTAGTCAAACATAAGATCTCTTTTACTCATGAAAATACTCCCAACTCTGTTAGAGATAGAAGTCTTTGATGGACCAGCTGTCCTCAGGGGAAGCAAACCTGTGCAGGAAGCAGTGTGGCTGCTGAGCAGTAGTGGCCAGCAGGGCAGGGATGTGGGCACACAGAGAGGGCCAGTAGATCCCAAGGCACTGAGCAGGGAGTTCCAGGTTTAACTGGCTGCCTCAGGGATTTTTGTCAGGCTTCAAACAGCTTTCCCAGTTCGTCGTTTGAGACATTTCCTTCCCTATGTAGTACTAATCTAGGTAGATTGGAGACACTAGTTGTGTGGCCTTGGGGTAATTTGATGTTTACAGCCAGCAGGAACTTACTCCAAGGGACCTTTAGACAGACACTTAACATGGCAGTGTGTTCATTTAAAAAACATGGAGTTACAGTTCAGACCATCTGCAATAGCAGAAAACCCCTACCCAACAATGGGTTAATCAAGATAGTTTATTTCTCAGAAAAGACAAAAGAAAACCAGCTTGAGAGAATAAGCGTCCTGAAGCTGCTTGGGCATCCCTGGGAGTGAGGGCTGTCTGTGGGTAGGGGAGCCCTGTTACTGGGGAGAAGGGAGGGAGGATGAGGAGGAACATCTGGCAGAACCCTCAGCACTGACTTGTGTTCTCTTCTCAGGTTTAGAGAAGTGGCGGGATCCTTGGAAGCTGCACTTGCAGACGGGCTGGAAGACGCACCAGGTAACCTCCTTAGTGAGAGTGGAAACAGCAGGCATCCTTGAGGTTAGCTAGGCTCACCAGCCAGCTAGACCTTGTTTCCGAGAATGCTCACCGTTCCCCATCGTAAAGTAAGCTGGACCTGAAGGGCACTTAGTTTAACTTTTTTTGTTTTTGTTTTGTTTTGTTTGTGGTGCTGGGGAATCAACCCCAGGGCCTCACATGTGCTAGGCAATCACTCCGTCACTGAGCTGTACCCCAGCCCAACTTCTGTTATTTCTATAAGGCTGTAAGAAACCAAGTGTTTTGACTCATTAAGCTTTTTGCTTTATAAAGATGATTAAAAGGATGCTTTATGGAATAGGAAGGAAGCAGACCATTTCTGTCCTTAATGTAATATGCAATGTTTTTAGCCCTGTTGTGCTCACATAATCTCTTCTCTGCAACAGATGGCTCGCTGCAGCTTGCTTCCCTCCCACTTGGGGAGTCGGAGCACATGCCTGATCCTCTGTCCACTGACCTTGGTCTCTGGCCTCTTGTCCTGGGGCACTGGGCAGGTGGGGGTTGCAAGTGTGCAGATTCAAAGAACATGTGTCCATACCGGGCATCTTCAGTGGTTTTGTATTATGTTACAGCCATTCTCATGACCACTGATGTGCAGCGGGGCTGCTTCTACGGCCACGTAGGTATTGGGTTCCCCAACTGAAGTGCCTGCTCTTCTCATGCCGCTAAGTCCACTGTCTGACCACCCTTCTCAGCTTTGGAGGCAGGTTCCGTCTGTCATTACCAAAGGTGGTCATGTGTAGTTTCGTTTCTTATACAGCAGCTATGGTGAGGTGTAGAGGAAGAGAAAAATGACAGGACAATTCAAAACTAAAATTTAAGCCCTTGAAAATGACTGCCACTTGAGCCTGTGTTTGTTGATTTGGTGTAGAGTATCCATTAAAAGACATTTCTGGATGCTGGGTATGTTTGGCATTTTCCCACATGCCTAGGAGGTAGTATCAGGTAAATTATCGAATATGTTGCATTATAAATGTAGGAAATGGCCATGTGGTCCTCCATGGCCTCCAGTAGCAGCTGTGCTGACCACGCTGTCCTTCCAAATGCCTGCTTTTACTTTTGTGTTGTACACTGGAATTCTGCAGGAGATTATAGCCCATAAGGGATTGAAACTCCCTAAGTCCGTGGTTTTTCTCTAGCTGGAAGTCCGTATTGCCTTTTGGCTTCTCACAGAACATGGAGCAACCTGAGGAAGTGCTGGTCTGATGAGATGTTCTTGCCATTGCTGGCACATCGTCTGTGGAGACTCACACTGCAGATTTTGGCACGATTCTCTGTGTTTGTCAATGAGGTAAGCATTGGCCCTCAGCTCCTCACTAACCAGAAAGGATAAGAATTAAAAATACATTTAGCTAGATACTCAAACGAAGTTTTTTAAATGCCTATAGTCACCAGAGGCTAATTCCAAAGACAGCAGCAAGTGGTGCCCAGCTGTGTTTCAGTCCTACCCTGGCAGTTATCTGTCCCTGACAAGTCCATTTTCCCTCCTCAAAACCAGAATCTTTAAGGTCCCTTTAATTAAAACAGATACTCATTTTAATGAAAATAATTAGCCCCCCCAAAAGAAAATAATTCTCAAAGTATATGTATTAAACACTTATTATTTGGAAGTTTTTCAAACTTCCAAATGGAAATAAAATGGTAATTAACCATTACTTTTAGGATGTTATTTTCCCTTTTCACATTTCTGTTTGACATATTCCTTCCAGCGTGTGGCTTGTGCCACTGGTGGTACTTTAGTGGCCTTTTTACTAACAAAATTAAAAAAAAACACATGAAGACACAGTCATGCATGTACCACCAGTGGTTCAAGTTGCCTGGTAGGCAGCAAGACATGAATTTCAGCCCCATCATGCACATACTAATTGACACACATGGACAGCCCAAGGCTCCTGGACCACAGGAGCGTTGCTGCTGCTGCTCAGTGGAGAGCACCAGCTTTGCCAGGTCACTGCAGAGCTGCCGTCTCCAAGGGCAGTCTCACTGACAGACACTCTTGAAAAGTAGTCATCATGGTGCAGAGAATGTGAAAAGAAGTAGGCTTTAAAATGATGAAGGATGAGCACTGTGAGAAATACCCCCAGTGAAGAGAGTGCTGCCTCTGTCAAGGGCAGAGCAGTCTTAACCACGCTTCTACCCATCCGATGGGCAGAGTGCTGGCTTTGGAGCCAGGCAAGGTTGGACCTTGGCCACTTTGGATTCTGTGGGCTTGGGCACAATACAGTGGACCCCCAGAATTCACGGGTGTTAGATAATGTCCCTAGAGCATCCATGAATTATGAAAAACTAAAATTTCAGATAATGGTCAGAAAAATGTCTAAATGCCTATTTTTATAGTTTAAACCCTCAGTGTCCTCCACAGTTATAATTTAATTTAATAAAATACCATATTAATAAATAAAGCCTTAAAAGGTACAGGGCTTTTTGGTGGTATCTTAGGGCTTTAAGAAAAACAAAACTGAGAGTACTCAAGATAACTACATATGGTACAGCAGCCTGTTTTGATGCAGGAATGCTGGTGCATCTGCTGGAAGTGGGTTACAGGGCAGCAGCCAGTCAGCAGCAGGGAGAACTAAATAAAGCTCTCAGATTGGGAATTTACAAACCTCCCACCTGAAAAAACAAATGGGGAGGTGTAGGGAGCAGGGGAAGGGGACGTTACCAGAACCTCTGCAGTGAGTCCTAGTCTTCTATGAGCCACGGCAGCACACGGCGAATTACAGGAAAGGTAGACAAATGAGACTGAGAAGAAGCTGAGCTTTGGCTCTGATCAGTGCTGCTCTGGGCGGCAAAGACAAAAGCCCCCTCGCTTGCAGCACCTTTTATTCAGTACATGGGGAAACAGATGTAACAAGTGAAATGCAGAGTTCAGTACTTCACCTTGGGATAAACAAGGTGTAACAAAAGACTGGGGGGCAGTGGAAATCTAAGAACAATGAGGAACTATGTAGATGAAGATTTGGTTCCTCCCTGGAGTCTCCCACAGGTGTGGTCTTGTCCTGGAGATTGCAGCATGGGGGGCGGGGGGGTTCACTGAGGTCTCAGTTGTGACCAGAGGCCAAAATGCAATTATGTCTGGAATGTCCTAGCTGGGCTGTAGGCAGGAGAACTAGGCCTACTCAAATGATTTTTCCCTAGAATTATGTAGCATTGCTCCCAACAGGGAGGGGTATTTGCATTTGCCACAAAATTACAGGGATTTACAAGAACAATTATTAGTTAGATTCTAAGGAAAAATCCGCAAATGACGGAGGCCACAAATTGAACCGATACTTCGTGAGGGTATACTGTAATCTCTGTGACTCTAGGATTGTGCATCTGTAAAATGGGAAAATGGCCTTTGTTGTGAGAATTTACTTGTAAATTGAAGTACCCAGCAGATACTGAAGCATTCAGAGCTCAATGGAAGTTAGTTCCATCTTCCCTCTGTTCAGGAGAGTTCTTAATAGGCTGTCTTACAGTCCTAGGGACAGCAGCTCCAGTGAGTCCTGCACCCACCAGGCCTCGTAGTCTTGCTAGCTGGTCCTTCCTCTTGGTTTCTCTCCAGTGATAACTCTGCCCTAAGTGTTCATTATCCCATCTTTATCTTGATGCAAATGTACTTTGGTTTTTTCACTTTAACAATATGTCATGCAGAGAACACTCTGTTATTTGTATTAGTTGAAGCATAACGAAGGTTACATTTTGATTTTTTACTCTGATTAGTTACAACTAAATTTGTTTAATAAATTTGATACAGTATTTACCTACGACAGTAAATTAATTTTTTAAAAACCTGTGATGTTCCAGAGAACAGAGATTTCATTGTGGTTTGGGGGCTGTTTATTTTGTACTTGTTGCTTTTTATCCCTAGAAGTTAGACATGAGGGCAAGGAGAGTGGTGTGCATGAGGCCACACCCTCTGGAGAAGTAAAGGTGGTATCTTCCGTTAGCACATTTCCACTGTGGCTCTCCAGATGGCTGTCATCATGTGCTGGGTTGTTGAGATGTATATTCATTCATGTGTCTTGTTAGTGTGAAAGCATTTTGTCACCAGAATCCTTTTTCAGCTTTCTCACAGGCCCATTTCTAATGAAAGTGCTAAGGACATCAAAAAACCTTCAGTGGCTAGTGGCAAAGACACTCCCGCTGCCCAGGGAGGTGGTGAAGACCAGGGAAGTGGTCCTTCAGACGCAAGGCCGGTGGTGTCTGTTTCCAGCACTCAGCTGGTATACATGGTTGCAGACCTGGACAGGCTTCAGGAGCAGGTAAGCCTGCGTCCCAGAGAGTCCTCAGTGTGCAGGTCAGTGTTTCAGAGTCCTGTAGGCCAAAGGCAGATGCTATTTGGCTTCACAGGCCTTAGACTGGAGCCGTGGCTGCCCTGAGGAGACCATATTGGGCCTCCTGGCTGGTATTTGCTCTGCTCCTTCCCAGGTCCTCCTCTCATGCCGGACCCTGATATCACACCAACCTGTCATCCCTGCTTCCCCTCAGCAGTGCCTGCTCTACTTTTTTCGGTTTTTTCCCATTAGTTCCAACTCTGCTCAGGCATGCTTGGGGTGGGCTGGATTTTAGTTAGTTTGGTTCACTGACCCAAATGTTCTCTTAATACTTGAAAGTACAGTGTTGACATATTAAAACTTCAGTGAACCACTGACTTACAAACTCGATTGGTTGCCGAGGGCTGGTTGTAACTCAAGTTGGTTGTAAGTCAGTATAGCTGGGATCTGAATGTTTACCTGGGTACAAGCTATAGATAACAAAAGGCAGACGAAACTTCCATTAATCTAATTAACCCAAGTTGTTCGTATGTCAGGCCGGTCGTAACTTGAGGATGCACTGTTCTCCCTGTTTTCTCTGCATAGGGCCCAGATGTTTTTGCTTTTATCATTAAAAACTTTATAGGACAGATTTTAGTGTTTACATCCTGTCATATGGGACTGTGCTTTCTGCAAGTTCAATACTTTGTGTGCTGAGAAGGTGCATCTGTGTGTCTTGAACAGGAGTATGGTCTTTATCATGATCTTGTGTGATGTCATGGAGAACCACAGAATGGGTCTGTGCTCTTCTCCGGGTCTCTTAGTACCTGATGTTACCCATGATTCCTGTGTTGTTCACATCTCCTGTGGTGGGAGCCCTAAGCACTGCTTTCCCTAGGTGAATATCACTGAAAATCTTTATTTTAATTCCACCAGTCATTAATGATACTCTGAGTTTGTAGAATTGCCTCTTCCTTTGATTTATAAGTGATAACTGAATATATAAAGTGTTTCTGTATTACAGCTCCCTGAACTCCTGGAGACAGTCAGACCAAAACTTGAAATGATTGGCTTTAAGAACTTTTCCTCTATCTCAGGTACATATGAATCTGAAACTCAGAAAATCTTTGAATAAGAAACAATGTAAAATAAAATTTCAGAGACTACCAAAAAAAATTTCAGAGACTAGGATATATTTAACATTTTCTTCCCAAGTTGTAAATCCTTAGTTGTTTTTATATTCTGCTCTGTGGTTTTTAACTTCTTTTAAAAAGATCTTTTGTTTAATAATTTGATTTGATTTTTCTCAATACTATGGTAGTATTTAAAATAAAGTTTACATCTGCCTGGAACAAAGAGCTTAAACCCATCCTTCTGTCTCCACAGCGGCCCTGGAGGACTCGCAGAGCGCCTTGTCAGCCTGTGTGCCTGTGCTGAGCCACAAGATCACACAGGACTTGAGTGAGTCTTGCTTCAGTTACCTGAGAAGTGCCCTGGAGGTCCCCAGGCTTTACCGAAGAACCAATAAGGTCAGTGTGGCTCACGGGAAAGAATTCTGAGTGGGAAGTTTGTATTAGGAACACCTCAGGAGGAGGTGTGGTCGAGTAGGTAGGAGCAGGTCGCCATGGGGAGCCCAGCACAGATGGGAGAACAGAGCAAGTAAGGGAGGTAGGAACAGCACAGGTGGGAAGGAAAAAGAAGCTTGGAGTGTGGACTTTGTCTGTGTTCTTTAGGCCCTAATGGAAAGGCATTCTTCTTTTAAAGAAAACATTTTAATACTTTTTTATCTTTATATGCAAAGAATTTAAATCTATCTTGCTCCCTTCATATTATCATTGGAAGTATCTGCTTCTGACTTTTAATTGAATAAGACAGAAAGCTACATTTAAAAATGTGTGAGGGCCTGGGGTGTAGCTCAGTGGTAAAGCACTTGCCTATCAACTAAGGCCCCGGCTTCAATCCCCAGCACTGCAAAAAACAGTTAAAGGCATTTTTAAAGATTTTTTTAAAAAGTGGTGCATACAGGTGGTCAAAGACAGATTTTTCTGTTTATTCTTGCACAACAGTGATTTAGGAAATTCTGTTTTACCAACTGAATATTCATTTTCATGCACTTGATCTCATTTTATTCTAGATTTCACATAATTCTTCTACTAATTTTTTTTCTCCGGTTGTAGATTTTCAACGTAAATTAATATCTTTTAGTTAGTTTCTACCAAAACTTATTCTCAAGAACTGTGAAAATGTTGTATGGCCAAGCTTTTGCTTACATACTCAGTGTGGGGATCCCGTCCCTTGGCCATGCTCTCCTTTCTGCCATGATGCTCAGCGTGGGGACCCCCACCTCTGTTGGCCTCACTCTCCCACCTGCTGGGATGCTTTGTGTGTAGTTAGGTGGCTCCCTGTCGCCGGACTGACATTAGTGCTGACATCCTGTGTGGCTCTTTCTCTTTTTGTGTTAGGATCTGAGAGGAGCAATAGAGTTACTTCTAGCAAAAGTATCTTCCTAATTTTCTCTTTCTGGTTTGACATGAAGGTTATGCCTGAGAGTAGGAAGGAGAGAGAAGCCTGTCTTATATTGCGAGATACATTCTTTTTCTTTTTTCTTTTTGGTACTGGGAATTGGGATCCAAGGGCTTTTTACTGAGCTGCATCCCCACCCCCTTTTTTATTTTTCATTTGAGACAGGGTCTCACGATTGTACTCAGATGGCTCAACTCCCACATATTTTCTGTATATTTATTGAGAATATGTACTGTAGGTCAGACTCTATGCTGAACTCTTGGCAGACTCTCACTGCTCCTCCTATGAAGTGGGTGCTGTATCTTTATTTACAGATGAAGAAACCAAAACTAAGAAAGATTAGGTCACTTGAAGGATCCTTACTTCTCAAATAGTGGCTTATTGATAAACCACAGTGGCACTCCCTGGTGGGAGGGTGTTAGAAATTCAGCCTTGCTGGGTGTGGTGGTGAATGTTTTCATTGGGAGGCTGAGGTAGGATTGTTGAGAGGTCAAAGCCAGCCTGGGCTACCCGGTGAGTTTGGGGCCAGCCTGGGCTACCCGGTGAGTTTGGGGCCAGCCTGAACTACGTAGCAAGACCCTGTCAAAAAGTAAACAAATTGCAGCCTCATAACTTTTCCTCACCCCTCAAGAATCAGAAGCTGAATTTATTTATTAATTTATTTATGGGGGGTTACCGGGGATCAAACTGAGGTCCTTGCGCTTGCGGGGCAGGTGTGGAACCACTGAGCTAAATCCCCAGCCCAGAACCTGAATTTAAAAGGATCACTGGGTGAATACTGTGGGCGGAAATTTGGGGAAGCAGTGCCCTAGAGGAATGCAGCTGGAAGTGGTGGACCACATCTGAATTAGCCTGGCTGTAGGCATTGTCCTGTTCTGCTCCTTCCCCTCGTCTTCCTCCGCCCGGAGGAGCGTCTTGGGAGAGATGGAGGTTGTACTGTGTCAGAACAGGGACAGTAATATCCTTCAGAGCCTGAGGTTTTGATATTCCCTCTCTATCTCTCTCCTTCCCTCCCTCCCTCCCTCTCTCCCTATCTCCCTATCTCCCTCCCTCCATCCATCCCTCCCTCTCTCTCCCTCTCCCTCTCCCTGTCTCTGTCTCTGTCTCTGTCTGTATCCCCTACCTATATTACTCCAGGAGGTCCCAACCACAGCCTCCTCTTATGTGGACAGTGCACTAAAGCCATTTTACCAGCTTCAGAGTGGTCACAGGAATAAGCTCAAGCCCGCAGTAATGCAGCAGTGGCTGGAAGGAGCTCTCTCTGAGAGCACTCACAAGTAAGTGACTTTTGAAGGGGCTGTCTGTGACTTGGGGAGGCTGAGGCATCACGGGGCTGTGTTTAGATTTGACAGAGCATCACAACACTGTCTGGCACTGGATGAGGCAGCATGTGGTCACTCAGTCCATCTCCTTCCTTCCCCTTCCCTTCCCTTCCCACTGCCCTCTCGCTCTGCAGGCCTCTTCTTCCACTTGGACCACAGCCAGGCTGGCCAGAGTCTCCCAGCCACCTTCACTGCCCTCCCCTCCCCCTGCCCTAGCCAGGCCCTTCCTCCTGGGCTCTGTCAGTCCAACATAGCTCTGGTCACACCATGTAATGAAAGGGCCTCCCCCAATGGCGTTTCCCAGATGAGACCTCTGGAATCAAGATGAGAAAATGTCCATTTTAAAGCATAATTGCACCTGACAGTTTTTGTAGCTCCCAAACCCTCGAGCATCTCTTCCTATCCAATCCATCCAGCCCCAGTGCTAGCATTGGCATTCAGTCACGCCAGGACATGTATTATTCAGGGCTGACAGTGAAGCTCAGTGGGAGAACACTTGTCCAGCATGTGTGAGGCTCTGGATTTCATCCCTGGCACTGCTCCCCAAAAAGTTATTCTACTTTGTTACTGATTTCATTTAATTATTAACTTGGCGGTAGTGTTTTATTATTTCTAGTAGTTATGAGTTGAATAGCTATTGGTAGCTTTGTTAGAACATAATAGTGATGCATTATACTGTTTTTGTGGGCAAACATGAACTCATTTATAGATTGAAGTTTATAAAGAATATTTGTAAAGTAATCAGCTTTATTTAAAATTCTGAGATACCTTTATGGTTTAAATGGCCGGTTTGGAGTGAATCTGTCACTCTGCAACATGCTGCAGATGTCCACTCAGTGTGAAAGATACTGGCCTGTCAGTTTCTCATAGTGCTCAGGATTAAAGCTTTAAGCAAAATTTGTGCATGTTTCTCACGTTCTGAGAGAATACTATGCTGTTATGAGCCTTTCTTACAATCTCAAGAAACACTATTTATTGTGGTGGCGTTTTACTAGAGATGAGGTTTTCTTAAAAATCTCTTTTGTTCACAAAGCCAGTGCTCTGGTGTTACAGATGTCTCTCACTGGTAACTGTGTCTTTGTACCCAAGGTACTGTGAGACTGTGTCAGATGTCCTGAACTCCGTGAAGAAGATGGAGGAGAGCCTGAAGAGACTGAAGCAAGCCAGGAGAGCCCCTGCCACCAGCACTGTGGGCTCCAGTGGTGGCATGAGCGACGATGACAAGATCCGACTGCAGCTGGCCTTGGATGTGGAGTACCTGGGAGAGCAGGTACCACCTTGGAGGAGCCGAGTCCAGGGTCTGGGGTAGTGTTGCCTGAGCTTATGAGAGAGGCCTAGATTACTGTGAAGGCCAAGATTCTGCATGAGGAACCAGGAGAAAGGGGAAGAAGGGTGCCGAGAGTTCCCCTCTCAGTGTCACTGGTGGGTCCTTGTGCATCTGCTAGAGTCATGGTGCACGTGCTCATGTTGCCCGCTGCTCTGAGCTCACAACAGGACCCTGTCCTGGTGCAGAGAAGCCTGGTGTGTAAATGGCCTCGAGGAGAGCTGAAGGACCCCCCTCTCCTGTGCTGTGAGGAATGAGGTCTGAGCACAGCTTCTTTAATTCCCCACCTGGGTTTTGTCAGTTTTCTGTAAAACACAGACTTTAGAATGAAGATAACACCATGTGGCTGATGTTGGTGTGTAGACCATCGGTAGGGGACGATGCAGATAGCATAGACAGAAGTGATGTCCTCAGTGTCACAGAACTTTTAGATGTCTGAAACTGCCACTTTCCACAGAGCAGTAGCTCCTCATGGAAGGCCTTTGCAGAGAAGTGAGATGGTGCAGTGTCCTGAGAAGCTCCTTGCTTTCTGGTCCTGAGCAGTGTCTTGCACACATCAGGGCCATCTGTGGAATTCTAAGTTCATTCCACTCAAGGTGAATTTAGAGGTGCATCCTGCAGAAGTTGCCTGCGAGGTTTCTTTATTTCACAAGAGAATTAAAATCTTTTTACAAGCAAGAAAGTTTACTATAGAACCATGAACAGCAAATAAGCCAGAAACAGGGGTGAAGGGAAGAGGGAGAAGAGGCTCCCACAGCTCCGGGTCCGAGCACAGGATGCTGAGTCATGCCGGCGCCTGCCTCCCCAGGCCTTGCGGCTGCTGTTTTCAAACAAAAGCAGGAACATTGTGTGCTGAGTCTTGGCTGCCAGAGTCAGCTCAGTAGCTGCTGTGCCAAGAGTGTTTCCAGTCCATCCTGTTCTCAGAGGTTGTTGGCCAGTTGAGAAAGTGGGAGCTCAAGCCAGTGCTTTTGTGAAGGTTCACCACTCACCACTTTTAAAATAGTTCACTTTTTAAAATTTCTTTTAGTGTGAAGTTTCTTTTCCAGCATTCCTTTAAAGTCCACAAAAGAGGCTTTTATCCCGGTCAGAGTGAGATAAATTAACAGACTGGCTTCTCAGCATGCAAAGTGTTTGACCCCCAAAACTCTAAAGGAAAAGTATCCTGCAGGTCTTTGGGAGCCCTGGCTTCTGGCTCAGTGGAGGATGGGGTGGGGAATTTTGTTCTTGTTTTTATAGGGGTCTTCATATGCAACTTAAATCCCACTCACACAGTTCACTCTCATGTCCTTACACAGATACAAAAGATGGGCCTGCAGACAAGCAGCATCAAAAGCTTCGAGGCCCTCACTGAGCTCATGGCTGCTGCCAGGGACCAGGCAGTGGCTGAGCAGCCCTGAGCGCCCTGGAAGCCAGGAGGAGGGAAAGTGGTTCTGTCCTCAGTGTCACTAACAGCACCTGCGCCCCTCTCAACACACTTGGGTCTTCCATCACCCAAAAAGAACAAAAGCCTTTTCCATTGTATGGAAGATAGTTTTTAAAGACCTTTGAAACTTTTTACTATAGTTTACAAACAGATTATTTTATTTTTATTGTAAATCTTAGTGTGAAAGAGCTGATTTCTAAAACAGGACTGAAGCATATATGCAGGTGTGGACAGGAAGCTGTCTTCCAGGCCAGGGGCGGGGGGCCACCTGGTGCTGCAGCCACACCAAGGAAACATCTCTGGCAGGATGACTGCTGCCCTGGGCTTCCCACATGCCGTGGTGCCCAGCCTCAGCATGGCACAGAAGAACAGCACTGCAGATCCTGCTTGCTCATTGCCTAACCTCTGTCACAAGCAGAGCTAGTAGGGAAGATTTATTTCCTAAATAAAACCAGTGTCTGCCACAAGCATGTGCCTTTCATTTGTGATTTTTGGCTTAGTGAGTTGCACCTGTCACTTGCACCCTGTACTAGGACAGTCCCTGCCAGGAAGGTGCCTCCCTCCACACGACCAGAAGGTCTTGTCCACATAGAACCTTGCTGTAGCATGTGGTAGCTCTGACCCAGGAAAGAATAACTAGGCATCTTCTGCAGGAGCCAGTGGGCCCCACCCCATGGGGCAGCTCACACTGATAGGGGAAGACTTCCTGATGAAGAGCTGGAGCACTGTGAGAGGAACCAAGGGAGGGGTCAGTTTACTCCCACACATAGGGCCTGGCCAGAGTGTCCTTCAGCCCAGCCTTCATCCATTGGAGATCTGGTGTGGCCCCGCCCCCTGCCCTACTTTGCCATTCTTGCCTGTTGGGAAGCAGGAGGAAGTTTATTAGACCCCCAACTCCAGCATCATTTCTATCGTACAAATATAGTGGGCCATAACCCAGGCAGGATAGTCCCAGTCCCACCCTGCCAGCGTCCTGCAGCCTTCCCTCCCTCCTTCCCCAGTGCCAGCATCCATACAGACGCCAGTGTTCCGGAATGGGGCCCAGATGCTGCCCCAACCCACCAAGCTGGGTCCGACACCACTGCTTTCTGAGCTCCCGTGAGAGTGACAGCCTCATTGTCATAGCATCTGCTTCTGACTGCAGAAACAGAATCTTAAGTTTGAGAATGCTTGTCTGTAGCTCTCCCCAGAACAGCTCTCCTTTCTTTGATTTGGTTTTATTAGCTTTGCTTTAAAGAATCAATAAGTCAATCTTAAAGTAGTACAGTACCTTCTGCTGTAAAAGAGTACTTGTTTTCAGCATTAACATACAGGTTCAAAATGGTCTCAGACACAAGTTCTTGCTGGTGTAACATGTGGATGGGGCAGCCAGGCAGTCACCTGGGGACCCCAGCTAACTGGATGTCTACCACCTCCATCCTGCGTCCAAGTTCACCCTGGGGCCACCTGTGTTTACTTCCTGCGTGGGCAGATTACTACCACGGAACCTATCCTTGCAGTTCTGAAAGCTGAAGAGTCGGCCTCCACTCCACATGGCCTTCTCCCTTTCTGATGCTTCAGGACACTTGGGAAGCCATACAGGGTTTGAGACTCATCCTATTCAACAAGGGTGATCTCACTAGCAGATCCCTGACCTGATTATACCACAGAGCCCATTTCCCAGTGCTGTCCTACACTAAGGTCCCAAGGATTGGACATGATGTATCTTGGAAGCCGCCATTCAGCCCACCCACTCTCCACTATAACACCAGGGAGGGAGAAGAGATGGAGCACCCCACAAAGTGGCTGTGTGGCCTAGCTTGGGTGACACATAGCATTCCTACCCTCCAGTGTCCACAGCTCCGTTGTAGGGTTTGAGAACAAGAAGTCCAGCTGTGAGTCCCGGAAAAAGGCAAGAATGGATTTGGAGTGCCTTCACGTACACTCAGGTCTCTCACCTGCTTTAAGGGTGTTATCTGAGGACAGGGGTGACCCCGGGATACAGAGTTGAGTGTACCATTGTGCCCCACTGAAGCCTGCCATAAAGCTCCAGTACCAGCCTGCTTGTGAAATGTCCCTGGCCAGTCCGGATCTCCTGCCAAAATCTCAGCCTCAAAGTAGTTGTCATTGCTGAGTAATCACCCTGTCAACTCCAGGAAGACTTAGAATTTAGTGAAGAAATGTCTTAGAGAAACAGCCCTAGCGGTAATACTTTTGTGTTAAGTTTTAACACAAACACAAACCTGCAAAGTTTTGGTGTTCCTGTGACCTGTCCTGATGTAGAAGGGTCCCAATTACAAGAGCACAGCATGCAACCAAAGAAACTATGGCAACACAGTGCTGTGGCAGCCTTCCCTGGAGTTGAGTCAACTGGCAGCTGTCTCCAAATAAAAACGTGCTGGGCACATGCTTGTAATCCCAGCACTCTGAGGTTGAAGCAGAAGGAACACAAGTTCAAGCCCAGTCTTGCTAAGCCTTAGCAACTTAGCAAGACCCTGTCTCAAAATAGAAATAGATCTGGGGATGTACCTTAGTGTGAAAGCCCTGGGTTCAGTCTCTCAAAACACACACACACACACACACACACACACACACACACACACACGCCCCACATGTTTAGCTACCTAGCAACAGCAGCTGTCTGGAGTCATTAGGGTGATTATAAGAGTCATAGTTCTCATCCCAGGACCACACCCTGATAGTGACTCCAGGACCCACTAGGGCAGAGTGACTCTCCAGCTCACTGTTTGGCCCCAGTGCTAGCACTTGTGAAAGGAGTGTGCTGGGGAATTGGAAAAAGCGGCTTTGAGATCCGATGGTCATCCTACTCTTAGACTGTACCCATGGGGTTTTAGGAATCAAATTTGGAGATGTGTCATCCACTGAGAGCTTAAAGCAAGTGGAGCTGCACTGGCTGTGGCGACAGCCCCTTCCAGAAGCCTGTGCTTGGAGCACATTTTGTGCAGTTTTAACATGGTGCAACCCAAACGCCGATGTGTTCCTGGGCCTCCTGTCGAAATGCAGATTCTGGCTCTGTATGTCTCTGGGGCCTGAGACTGCATTTCTCCAAACACAGAGCTGCTGAGGTCCTAGGACCTCCCTGTGAGTAATCTCTGGGCTTCAACTCTCAAGAGACTGGGCACCTGCAGCCATCTGCATTGCCTGGGTAGCAGAATCCACCCCCACCCTGGCCCTTAGAGGGTAAGAATGAGGTAAGCTCTACAGACCTGGGGACAGTGGGTCATGGTGGAAGACAATAGGCCCTGCGGTGGTGGCGGGACCCCAGCCCACACAAACTGGGGCTCTGGTCACCTCCATTTCAGTCATGCATGTGGAGAAAGCAGCAAGATCCTTAGGCCACAGCCAGTGTCACAAGCCAAGCCAGCAGCAGCAGAACTGCATGCCCCACTACCAAGCTGCAGGCAGTTAGGAAGATGGAACACCCTGGCCAGCTCTGCCACTGAGGGAGGGACAGGCCTCAAGAGGAAGAGTGTGGCGCATCCTGGTGCTACTGGCGGCAGGAAGGAGAGTGCCAGGCTCCAAAGGCACACAGCAGAGAGCCTCTCCTCCAGCTTTACCCAGGCACAGTGCCACCTGTATCCCCAGTGGTGGCCGACTTATGCCCCCTGGTGCCAGCCCTGTGCATGCCTGGTCAACATCCCCATAAGAAGGACAAGAGCAGCAACACAAATCCACCACTGAAGTGCCAGAAACTGAACTGCTCCTGTGGGGTAGCCTTCCAGGGACTCCAAGGGTGGCCGGGGGTCCACAGATGCACAGAGAAGTCCTGCAGGAAGTCACCACAAGCTCAGTGGCTTAAAACAACTCAGACATAAGCCTTCCAGGGCTGAGGTTCAAGGGACCCCCTGAGCGTGGGCAAGAGGGCTGGAGGAAGGGCCACCCCCCCACACACAACTGTTTTGGCTGCCTGGGCCATTTCTGATCCTTGGCCTATATCCCCAAGTAGCACTTGCCTTCTCTCATTATGGCTTGTATCTAGCTGCCCCACCACCACCACCAAAGCTCATGGGGTCACAGGTGGGGCTTTTCAGAGATGGGTGGATCTAATGTGTGTGATGCTGGGATTAAGTATGTGATGCTGGGATCAAGGGTGTGAGATTACTAAATTACTCCACTGATTGGTTTGTCATAGTTTTGGAAGTAGATAATGGGAAGGCCCTCCCTGGGTGTGAGTGCTACCTGCCCTGGTCAGAAAGAGAGTTGCTGTGTTTGGTTGTTGCTTGCTGCTTGCTACTTTGCTGTTTTGCTGCCTTCCGCCCACCATGAACTGTTTCTCCTTTGTGATGCCCCTCATGCCACTTTGCCTTCGACCCGCCAATTATAGACTGAAACCTCTACAAACTGTGAACTAAATAAACCTTTCCTCCTTAAATTTGGGTGTTGAGTATTTTGTCTCAGAAACGAGAAAAGTAACTAAGCCATCTCCTATCTGCCATTATAGCATCAGTCACTGTCTTCAGCTCTCACCCTGCATTCCTCTTGTAAGGGTACTTGTGATTAAGGCCACCCACATAACCCAGGATCATCCTCACTTCTAGAGCTATAGTCCCATCTGCAAACCCCTTTTCCACATAAGGGACCAGACACAGGTCATAGTGGACCTCAGTAGTGAGTGGCCCCCAGCATGGCAGTACACACCCCCATTCTACCATACTTACACAGGACAGGACTTCCCAACAGGGGTTGTGACCTCTTTTAATGGTGGTTAATTTATTCATTTCATTCATCTCAGCATTTTCTCTTTGACACATCAGGGCAGTGAGGCCCAGAGAGGCTGAGGAACTGGCCCCTGGTCACACAACAGTACATAGGCTGGATCCACCTCTGAGCCAGGACCTACCCAACCCACTGTGCTCATAGGTCAGACCAGGCCTCACCCACAGGGCAGAGAGGACAAGCTGGCCCAGTGACATCAGAGCCAGGGAGGAATGTCCAAGGATGGGGGGCTCGGGGGAGAAGCTGAAATTCTGAGGATGGCACAGCTTTCTGGCCCAAGTCAGGAGCGTGCCATGTCTGTCTTCAGAGCTGCTGTGGTCCACACACAGTTCCAAGGGAGTTGGGCAGTTCCAAGGGAGGCACCACTTGGAATGCACATGCAGTTGTGCATGAGCAGGCAGAGCCCACACTCCAGCTGAAGCCAGGGAGGCAACACACATGTGGTGGCCAGGGATCCCCGTGGGAGCCTCTGCTTGGCTCTGCCCAGCAGCCAGCACACTGCACTGCTCATCTGCTCCAGCATGTGTGCCCAGAGAAAGGCAAGCGCATGACAGGAGGAAGCATAGCCCTGTCACTGGCCAGCCAGATGCCCTCCCTCCAGCCCACCCCAGAGTTAGAGGCCGTGGGCCTAATCCCATCAAGTGGAACAGGGAGACACCAGCGAAGGAAAGGCATTTGCAAATATGTGTCTGAAGATTCTCGCTCTCTCCTCCACCCCCTGCATCATAGGAACAGCTCTCGGACCCATGTCCTGGGTGGAGGATGTCCTCGGTCCCATTTCTCTCCCAGAACTGTGTGCGGACAGGTTCCACAGCCCTGGCCATCCTCAGAGGGTCATGACCATCAGAGCAAAGGTGTCCAGGAAGCCAGGAAGCTCTGCAAGGACGATCAGGTGCTGGTCTGGCTCTCCACAGAGCCCAGAAAGGACCTCGAGAGCACTCTGTCAGCTGAATGGCACGTCTCTGTGCTGCTAAGAATCCTCTTAGCTTCTTGTTGCAAGACATTTATTAACAATACAGAGATAAATCAGCTATGGTATTACATTCTAGCTAAATTCAAATTCTTACATCTTTTGTGTTTTTCAAAAATCACAGGAAAGAACAACTAAGATATTGTGGAAACCCCATGAAGGTCAAGGTCACACTCAAGCTAAATATAAAACCAGAGCAATAAAACCAAATGTGTTTTAATTTTAAAACCCAATTTCTGTTCTCAGTTTAAAAGCTAACTCTTTCTGGTTTCACAAACAAGTTGGTCAGTTCCCGTTCTTTCCAGAACAGGCCTATGCTAAACACTGGCTTCTGGCTCCCACCCCCATCCTCCAAGCAACCTGGCCTGGGAGGCTGATTCAGCTGCTCATTATCCATAGCACTGTGTTTACAGAGGAGATTGCTGTCGCCCAGCGTCACTCTTGGAAGGAAAGGAAGAAGACCAGGGGCAACAGTCACTGACATGGCGGGGTGCTCTGCTGCCAGCCTTGTCCCACAGACAGCAAGCACTGACCTCACACTGCGCTCAGGGGGTTGTCCACACGGCCCAGGAAGTGCAGGGCACCTGCCTCCCTCTCGTGGATAGCGAACAGGAAGGGGCTGCTCAGGGTCACCTCCAAGGTCTCAGGTGTGCTTGCCTGGGGAGTGGACTCCACAGGTTGCTTCCCATCATCTGCTTTGAGTTCAAAAAGGAGGCTGTTCAGCACCTGCAAAGCAGTGGACATTGGCTTCTCTCCCAAGGGCTCCAGGACCTCCCCACCGGGAGGGCGTGGGACAGCCATGCCCTGGAGGAGGACCTGTCCAGCCTGTCAGGAAGACATCCTTCATGTGGACACTGACCACCCCATGCCGAATCACATGCACCTCTCCCTGCCACCCTGCTAGCCCTGGGAGCTTTGGCTCTCTCCATTGCAGCTAACCTAGTGCAGAGGGCCCATGCCCTGGAAGTGACCTGCTCTCTCCAGCACTTGTGCAGCACCTGGAGTGTGCAGGGTGTCCTTGGCACTGCAAATGGGCCTCGTTCCCAGTGGTGGTGAGACAATGTCTTCAAGGAGCCAGAGGACAGGGCATTGGCCCAGGCACTCACTTTCCTCATCCTAGCCCAGCCCTGCCACAGGATCCAGAAGACCCTGAAGCCAGGCAGGCTGACAGGTCCAGCCTGTACTGCAGTAGGTAGCAGAGCAGACCCGGCAAGGGACTCCTCTTCCCTCTCCCCATTGGCTTCAGCCCTGCTGGCCCTACCCATGCCTCCTCTCATTGGACTTGAGCCAGCTCCCCACTGACCTCTCCCAGTCTTGGGCTGGTGTCGCTGATCCCGTCTAGATTGGCCTCGGTGCCCAGCAGGGTGGGCAGCTTGGCCCAGGCCAGCAGCTCCTGTAGGTCGTAGGATGCTCTCAGCTCCAGCTGGGGCAAGGTCAGGCGCATGGCCCTGGGGGATGACATGGTTAGGGGTCCTGGAAGTCCAGCCAACTGCAAAGATCCAGGGCCCACAGCCGGGGCTCCCTGCACTGTCCCTGAAGAAGGAATGTCCAGCCCTTCATACAGCCAGACATCCTCTCCCTTGAGAAAAACCTCAGCTCCAAACACAGTGGAACATTCAGGTTGCTTGAAATAGTGCTAGAAGGATGAGGAGCCCCTGCAGGTGGAGACCTTGCTGATTATGAGCAACTGGCTGCCCTCTGTCCCTGAGTATTCTTAGGCTGCCTGCATGTCAAGAGGTTCTGAAAAGAGCTAAGAAGTGCCACCATCTAAAGTCATGAGAAGTGGCTGTCCCCAGGGCACCTGGAATAGAGACAGACTCAGCAAAGGGACCATGACAGCAGCCTGTGTGGCATGTTGTCACATTGTGTGTATGCACAGGCGGTGGATGGACAAAACGTGTGTGCATAGTGGGTGTTAGGCAGCTATGAAGAGGAGGGGTGGTCTTGCGGGACAGCTCAGGTGAACCCTGAGGACACAGGCAGGGGCTGCAACACTGGACAGGGAGCATGGAGTAATGAGTCTGAGCGTAATGGGGCCGAATTTCTGTTCTGCAAGATGTGAAAGCTCTAGAGATGGACAGTGGTGATGGTGGCACTGTGACTATATTTGATTGCCCCCATTTAAACACTTTAAAACCTCAAAGTTGACATGAGGATGCCACTCATGTCTTGGGAGCAGGCTGCTGTCCCACCAGACTGGATCTGACATGCAGGTTGAGACCAGCTGCTTGGAAAGGGACCGTGTTGTCACAGCAGAGCAAGCACTGCCCCCCCACCCCTGTTGGCCTCACACAATCAGCTCTGGTTCAAGGCCAGCTCCCTGAGGAAGCCCCCAGTCTCAAGGGGGCCCACAGCCCCCTAAAACCCATTCCAAGATGCTCTGGGTGCCTTGGACCTGCTCTGTGTGTGTGTGGGACCAGGGCAGGTCAGGTGTTTCTGTCCCTGCAAAACTGGGGGTCAAATAATTCATATGAGAAGTACACTTCCCCTCCTGTGCCAGCACTTGATGCTGCAATGGAGACACGACAGGGACCACCCAGTCCAGCCAGCCAGGTGGCACTATAGCCACCCTACTCTGGGTAGAGGGCCAGTCCAGCACCCCAGCTCTCCAGAAGAGCAGAGGTTCCTACCGGGGAGACAGGTTATTCATCTGCGCCAGGAAGTCACGGTGCAAGGCTAGGGGCACAACCTGGTCCAGGTTGGAGGTGCAGTGGGGCTGGATCAGCAGCAGGGTGGCACTCCTGCCCATGGGCACATGAGTAGCTGAGAAGTTGTTCTGTGTGTCACTCCAGTGCTGGAAGATGCCGGAGCCCGACATCATAGGGACAGACACCGCGGTGCTGTTGTCCACCCAGAACTTCTGAGGCTCAGGCAGCAAGTAGAAGCCCTTCATCCTCCCTGAATCCAGACAGAGCCGGAAGGGGAGGTCAGTGATTGGCAGGCCAGGGAAGGGGCAGGCCACTCCCACCTACTTCCACTTCAGCCCCTTCCCTGCCCGCTGGGCCAGCTTCATCCTGGACACAGACTCTGCCCACCCAGAGCTCGATGCTGCTCAGGTCTTTGTCCTGTGTGACCCAGCCACTGAGCTTGCCACAGCACTCGGCCACTGCCGAAGACCTGGCCAGGCCACACCAGACCTGAGCTTGTGATGTTGTCTCTGAACCACTACCACCTGACCAGCTGGACCCAAACCCAGATCTGCCCCCATCCCAAGCTTCTAGTTTGCCACACTCGTTATTTGTACAAATAAGTCATTTTTAAAGTGCCATGTTAGGTTCACAAAATTGAGTAGAAAGTACAGAGTACTCCCATATAACTCCTGCCGGCCACCATCAGCACCTCACAGCACAACAGTCTGTTTACTATGACTGTGTGTAGGGGTGTGGGGGGGTGCACGCCCTGGGGGTGGAGCTCAGGCCTTCACACATGCCAGGCGAGGACTCACCACTGAGCCACACCCCCAGCCTCCATTTGTTACACCCGAGGCTACGTGGTCATTCACACAGGGCTCACTCGTGGTATTGGGCATTCTGCAGGGCTGGATAATATACAATGACACGTGTCACACACAGTCGTCTCACTGCTCTAAGGACACCTGTCCATGTCCAGCTGTGACAGAGCCTGTGGTGGTCAGTCCTTGGTGTCAGGTCCCCCGCCTCCCAAAGTCATAGATCAGACTGGCACCCAAGATTCAGAATGAAGGCCCCACTTCTCAGTGCCCCTGGCCATGAGTGACAACCCTGCTGTGACCCCAGATCTGAGCATGGGCCTTGTGCAGGGCAGTGCTCTCTGCCCTGTCTCCACGCACAGGCTGAGGATGAGGCAGAGAGATGCAGGCTGCGCTTCAGGCTGAGCTTCCCCGCCAGCCTGCGCAGAGGACAACTGTTAGCCGGGGGCTCTCCATGACCCCGACCCCTCCCTGACCTTCCTCTTGCACATTCAGTCATGGTGGGGCACCGTTAGGGGTGTTCTGAGAAGAGGGATTGACAACAGCCCATCCCAGTGGCCAGTGACTGGCTGGAGAGGGGGCTCAGGGGGCCAGGCTCCTGCCGTCCTGAGTCGGGGTCCCCAAGCTGAAGGTGGGGTCACGGAGAGTTGATGTGGGTCTGGCAAGAACGGGCTGGCTAAAGCCCCTACCAGGGCCCAGTACTTGTGAGGGTGGAGGGGCCTGGTCCTCCATGCTCCGAGCCCTGGGGAGACAACGGCCACTCCCAAAGGCTATGTGAGCAAGAAGCTGAGTGTCCCTCAGCCTGTCCCCAAGGGACTTCAACAGAGGCTTTTTACTTTAAGAGGGAAAGGGCTGGACTTTCTCCCCTAGCAACTAAAGCAAAAACAGAGAAATGCTGGACTCTGCCATGGGGGTGGTGCCCTCTCGTCCCTGTCTAACCCTGACTTGCCAGCCCCATTCTGAGGTTAAGTCAATTCCTGTGGTTCAACTCAACTGGTGCCATGGAGCCTGCCAAGCATGGGGGGACCAACCACTGGCAAAGGGCACCTGTGACCTTGGCCTAACACCTTGAGTTTCACACATCCAACCTGACTGAGGGACCCAGAATGCCTAAGACAGCCTATTCATTCACAGAAGGACAAACTGGCCCAGGAGGAACTCCATCTGCTGGGAGCTGAGACCAGCAAGGTCAGCACAGAACGAGGGGGTGGACCGGCGCCCAGTGCTCTGAATCTGACTTCCTCTTCCTCTTCCTCCTCTTCAGCTCTGTAGTCTGGACTGCAAGGATGGGCTTTCTTCCCGGGCGAGATTCCTTTCTTAACACCAGTGGATTTCTTGCCTTCACCTCAGGGAACCACTTTCTCAAGGAGTCTTGGGATGGCAGGCTCATCCCCATTTCCCCGCTGCTCTGCACAAGGTGGGCCTCCCTCTGCCCCCATGACAGTACCTGACAATCCCCTGGCCTCTCCATTCCTGGCACTCACAGGCAGACACAAGATCTTTAGAGATTCAAGGATATTGTCATGGTGGGAAATCATCAGGCACAACCCACTTTGCTCTATCCCTACTGTTCTGTCTACAGCAGCCTGTGTGGCACTCTGCCCCCAAGCTGTGCATCTTCCTGTTGAACCTTGTCAACACTCTCCTCCCCAGCCAGCCACCCATCAATGCACAGATCTGGTGCACATCCCTGTGACCATGTGCCCGGGCTGTCACACTGTCACACATGGCATTTGGATGTCCTTGCTGCCTACATGCAGTCCTTGCTGTGGGCTGCGGGGATGGATCTGAGCAGGACTCCTCTCTTCAGTCCCCACCAGGCACAAGCTCCCTCCTTCCTGCAACACATTCAGATTCATCCTGTGCTCTGGCTGAGCCAGCTGCTCCACCCTCTCTTCTGCCCTCACCCCCATAGCCTTTGCTCAGATGATTCCTCTTTCCTTCTTCCCCAGGCACTTCTAGCCTTCCCTCTATTCTGCAATGGCCTTTATTCTCTGAGCTCTTTCACTTTCAGCTTACACCAGGCTCCTGCTCTTGGGGTCACTTGTTGCCTGTCTTTAACGCGTGACCTGGGTTAGCTTCCTCTTGCCCATCTGAGACAGCCAACTCAGTCTTACACATAGGAGAATTAAATTCATTGCATGAATGAGCAGTCTTTATAGTAGGGATGTGCTAATGAGAACCATCCTGATGTGAAAGCAATGTAAGCTAGGCAAGCAGCCACCACTGAGCACACTGTAGCCCACAAACTGGTTGCTTCTACGTGGGCCAGAGGCCCTGGTCCTGGAATGGAGCTGGCTGTGGGCAGGGTATATGGGCTGATCCCAGGAACCTGCTTGGGGCTGTGTTCTCCTGAGTAAGATTCTTGCTCCTTTGAGTCCCCACTGCTTCGCCAGTAAACAGAAGCATGAAATATCTTTCCCTCTTCAGAGGAGACTAAATGATGAGAGTGGAGGCTTGCCCCAGGACCCACATGTACTAGGCAGTGGGTGGGTGGGCGCCCACCTAAGAACCTGGCAGGAAGTCCCCTCCCACCTCCTCCAGGGAGGCCTCAACTCCTTCCATATGGCTGCCACTCCCATCCCCATGAGCTGCCTTGCTTGGGGAAGCCCACACTCCGGGCACGAAAGTCACGGGGGCCGGGATCAGCACCCTTGGGCACCAGCCAGGGCTAGGCAGCCTGGGGGCTGGTCTTACCTTGGAAGTGGACATGGGTGTTGAACAACAGGGTGCTGCCTGGGCTGACCCCTGCCAGGGGTCCACCTATCTTCCACCCTGTCACAGCCTGCAGGAACGTGTTGATCTTCTCAGCCGCAAGATCTGGGTTGGTGGACAAGTCCAGAGAGCGGGGGAAGATGACAGGGGCAAAAGGAGCCAGGCCCAACACAAATGACTGCTTCAGCCGCAGGCCCGGGGCCGTGAACAGGCCCACCACAGTGGACAGTAACAGCCTTGTCTGGTCACTGGCCTCGCCCTGGGCTACCAGAAGGCTCTGAACAGCTTGTAGGGCAGAGAGGACCTTGTGCCCATCCAGCCGGGAGGTGCAGCCCTGGTCCTGCATGGGAACCCCCAGTAGTGCCTGCAGCTGGCTGGCTGTGGGGTCCCGGGCACCCAGGTAGAGAGAGGCCAGGGTACCAAAGAGAGCCGCAGGGGACAGGATGACCCCGCTGGCTGTGCTCCCCACCTCACTCAGGGTCTTGTACATGCGGAAGCCCAGGAAGTTGGCCATCATCCCAACCTGGGTGGCGCGCAGCCTGTCTTCAGCTGTCAGCTGCTCAGCGGCCAGCACCAGCCGCTCATACAGGGCAGCCTCATTCACAGGGGAACTCTTGGCCTGCACTGGGATGGGTGTGAAGGTTGACTCCTTGGGGGTCTCCCCATTGGACTTCTCCAACTGGATACAGCTGCTCTTGGGGTAGAAGAGAAGGTGGAATGGGTGGATGTACACGCGATCGCCAGCAGCCAGGCCAGCCCAGGCCAGGAGGAAAAGGATGGTGGCCTTGAGGCCCACGCTGGTGAGAATCATCTCTGTGCTCTGAAAAACACTGTGTGAGGGGGAAAAGGTGGTTCTCCAGTGACCTCCACCCAGACCGTTGACCATCCCAGTATTCCCTGCAGCCAAGTGGACTTGGAGAAATACATCCATGTCTATGGGTATTAAGCAGCCAAATGGACTCAGAGCTGCATGGAAAGCATCTACACGGTCCAAGTGCCAAACACACCATTACAGGCTGAGCTTGCCCTGTGGATTCATACACTGGAACACTCATCCTAGGACCTGAGACTGTATTTGGAGACTTGGTGACTGAGTTAAAGTGAGGTCCTTACAGTTAACCCTGATCCCATCTAACCAGTGTCTTATAATAATAAGAGGAGATCAGGACACACACACACAGACTATGTAGGGATACAGGGGGAGGACACCATCTGCAAGCCAAGGGACCAGCCTTATCCACACCTTGACCTTAGACTTTTGCCCTGCAGGATGGGAAACAGTACATTCTGTTACTGATGCCCCCAAGCTGTGGCACTCATTACCACAGCCCTGGCAGGCCAAGTCACACCCATGATGATGGCAGTCACTTCTCCCCTAGAGGACCTAGTACATGCAATACATGCAGATCCTTAGGGAGCCCTCTCCCTACTCCGTGATAATCTAATGGCCCTGGGGTGGGCCCCAGGGACAGGTTCTAGAGTCCCCAGATCTTGACCATGCAGCCAGGATTGAACACTGTGAGCTCAACCCAAGACCAGGCCTTTCACTGTCATCCCAAGCTCCAAACCAGCTCTGCTGTACCCTAGTGGGCCCCAGGGGGATCCAGGACTCTGCCTACCTCACTCACTCACTCGCTCACAGTCGGCCTCGATGGCCTGTGCAGGGCCAGACTTGCTAACTTCTCAGGTCACTGCCATGCACAGTTGGGTTTCAGTATCCCCCATCTCATGAGCCCTAGCTCCAACCTTGGCTGTGGTAGGTAGCCTGGGCCTGGTCCTCAGCTCTGGGCAGGGCTTCCTTGGAAGGGTTGCATCCCAGCCCTGAGTCAAGGACACCTCGACATCTGGCTTTCCTTGCCCTGCCTGTGTATGCCCAGTCATCCATCTTACATTGTGCTGTGGCTTGGATGGTTGTCTCCCAGAGGCCCATAAGTTAAAGGCCTGGTCTCCAGCATGGTGCTGGTGGGAGGTGGTAGAACCATTAGGAGAAAGGGTCTTGTTTCGCTGACCTCTAATTTCCATCCGCACCTTCCACAGAGAAATAAGTAATGAATCCATCACAGCTCAGACTGGAAATTTGAAATCCATGAGGCAACACAAAACTTTTCTCTTTATAAATTAATTTATCGGAATTTCCTACAGAGATCTAAAGCTGGCTGACATGCAGTGCCCCACCTCCCACACTCAGCTTATGAGACCTGTATCTGCCCCCTACATGGTGAATCCACAGAATTTCAAAGTGTGTTGTTCTGCCCTGGTCACCCGACCACGAGGAGACCTTTGACTTCTGATCAGCCACCACCTCACCCGCCTCTGACTCAGCCCACTGTTCTCACAGGAGGCCACTAGGCATGGAAAAGCGGGGCTCCTACAAGAGGAGCCTGCAGTGTCTGCTCGTGCTGATGTAAACCGAGTCAGGTGGGATCATCAGGGGCAGGGGCAGCCAGGATCTGCTTACCAGTGCCCACACCCATGAGACACAGGTGCCACTGAGGGGTGCTGTCACTTGGATGAGGTCCCAGTCACTGCCATGGGGAAAACTCTCACCAGAATGCCCTTCCCCCTCAGTGCCTCCCACACCCCCTCTCGCGTAGCACTTGCCACCTCCAAACCCTCTTCACTGTAGCCGTGTATTTATTCTCACCTGGATGTCTGTTCCCCCATGAGAAAGCAGGCCCCATGAAAGTGGCCCCCTCCCCTAGCAAGCAAGGCCTGCATCCCCAAGATGGTCCCAGACGTGACAAGTCCCAGTAAGGGATTGTCAGGTGAAGTCATTAATACTGTGTCATGGTGGAGCAGAGAGGTTTGGTGACTTGCTCCAGGTCACACAGACGTAAGAGACAGAACTAGAACTCAGATGAGGAGCCTGGATTCTGTAGGTGGTATGTCAGCACCAATCTATGTTGCCTCTTGGCAAAGCAAAAACCTGCCTTGTTGGTGGCTGGAAAGCCCTTCTACCTCTGGAGCCTGGGGTAGTTGGGAGCCCAGTGACAGGAGCAAGTCCTGATGCTGGGGATGTAGTGAGAAGCCAGATCACCCTGACCTGGCATTGAGTCCAGGACCAGAGACATCACCTGAGAGCCACAGGTGACTGTATCTCCCTGGGTGAGCCCCATGACCCCACTTCCCCACCAGCCCTGTAGCCCATACAACAAAGCCTCATTCTTCCCTGGCACTGGAAAAGGCCCCATGGGCTCTTGGTCAGGGTGACGCTGACCCTAGGCCAGTCTCTTTGCCCTTGAGACCCTGCTCTGCCAAGAAGCAGGAGGATCTGGCCACCTTTGCTCTGCGGCCAGGGGATGGGAGGCCCTGGGGAGGACAGGCTTGCAGGGAAAGGCGGCTCAGTGACCATGTCCCCGTGGTAGTGGCCATCACCCACCCTGGCCCTGTGCTCTGAATGAATGCTTAATGCCATTTAGCCAGCCCCTCCTGCAGCCCCCCACCCTGCCTCTCCTCTTTGCTCTCAACTCAGCTGTAGCAGGGAGTCTTGGGGAAGGAGCCCAGGGCTCCACTTACCTGCTTTCTCCTGGACAGAGGAGCGCAGCTCTTCCCTGGCTGGCTGCACAGGCCCCATTTATACCCAAGGGGTGGGGATGGATCTGTTCCCAGCCACTCTGTACACAGGCTGGGGGTGGCGGGGAGGAGGGACCCGGGTAGGGGCCTGGCCACCCAGCTTGGCCAGGATGGACTGTCAGGCTGGGCCCCTTCCAGGAAGGCCTGAGATCAATGCAGTTCTACTGCTAAGCAGTCAGTGTGGGGTCCAGTTACATATTTACCCAAGTTTGTTGGAGGTGGGGCCACTCCTACCAGACCTGGCCAGGTTGTGACAGCCTGTGGCCCACCATCCAGGCCTTCTGACAAAATCTCTTGTGACATGCTTCTGAGAGGTCACAGGACATGCTGGGAAGGGGGCTGGGTAGGGGAAGGGCCGTGCTCAGGTGCCCTGGGGCTGCTGTGACCATGCTGCTCAATCACAGGTTAGGGTTAGGGCTAATATATGATCTTGACTTCAAGTAGGTGCCATGAAGGTTAGAGTTGGCACCTACTCCACATAGGGGCCTCTTTGGAGACATAGGGGCAAAACATCTTCTAGAAGCTTCCTGTGTAGCCAGAGAGTGAGAATACCAACAATGGGGTACTCAGGTCAGAAATCAGAAGACAGAAACAGCTAGCCAGGCTGGAAAGTTTCAGGGAGTCAGCCCTCAAGTTGCGGAGGCAGACAGGGAAGAAGGGCTTTTGGAGGGAGGCCCTGTGATGCCAACAAAAAAGTGGGGATGGGAGGAAGGTGGGAGCACCCAACCCCATGTCCTGGCAAGGAGGGCAGATCTGGCAAAATACAGCTACTTCATGTGTCACCATGCTTGGTAGCATGCTTGCGTGCCCGTGACATCTTTCTTGCCAACCCAGATGACGCCCAGCCTCAGACCAAACATTCTAGGAATTGGGCGGACAGAGGAAAGCTGCCCAAGCTGCAGATCCAAGGTGGAGAAGAAGGACGGCTGGAGCCAGATCACAGGAGCCAGAATACCACTCTCAGGAAGGGAAATTGATGCCACCAGGAGAGGGATGGGTGGCATCAGAGCCAGGGACAGAGGGCGGGACATGATGCTGGACTCTGGTGCAACAGCTCCTCTGAGTGACAGCTAAGACTGGCTGGAGGAAGGAGGCCAAAGGCTGTAGTCAGTCTAAGGGGACTAGGAATGATGGAGCTGGCGGACAGACAAGGGTTGCAGAGGAGGAGGCAGGCTCTGGGGAAGGGTGAAGGTCTTGCTGTGGCAGGGCGAGGACTTAGTGAGGTGGGGAGGTGACTGTGATGAACAGGAGGGAGATCTGGACTGAGACACACCAAGGAGATGCTTATCCGGTCAGTCCCATTCCCAGCACAAAGACTCGAAGCTCCTGCAGCTGCCTGAGTGTGAAGGTGGCAGGACATCTCTCCTCCAGGACTTGTTCTTAATCCCCAGCTACTGACCCCAGAGCTTTTGAGACCCCTGGATTCTCCAAAGTACTGAGTGTCCTCTTGTTCATGAGATACTTGAGGTAATGTTGGGATGGAGCCAGTGGCTAGCGGAGCATCCATGGGATCAGAAGTCACCCTCCAGCCCTGTCCCCAGCTCTGAGGTTGACACTATTAACTGTGCCTTTGGATCTGGGCCTCAAGAATGGGCTTAAACAGTGGGGCTCGAGAATGTCCATGTTGGTGGACACACCCATGTACCGGTCAGGGGCACTCCCTGATTCCATGGAGACTCCAAAGGTTTCTGTGCTGGGACCTTTCTCCCTCTTCACCTGCGCACATGCCTTTCGTGACAAATCAGCAAATGAAGATGAGTGACCCTATAAGTCATTCTAGAAAATTCACATGAGAGGGCGCTAAGAGCCTGTGATGCATCACCAAGCTGGACGGCATTGTGGGTGATCCGGGACCCATTGCTCTGCCTCCTCTTTTGGGGATCTGTGGACACGAGCCTACTACTACAAACAGTCCTGTCCGACTGCAAGTCTCCCATCCCTGATTAAAACAGGTCCCAGGATGCTTTCAGCCCAAGCTGGAACAACCCACCATGTGAAGGCAGGTCGAAGGCGACAGACTGCTGAGGAGACCCGCGTGAGGGCCATGCAGGCTCCCTCAGCTCTTGCCGGCCCTGCCCGCAGTCCCTGAGGTCCCCGGTCAGTCTGTACCCTGCCGGGCAATGTGCCACACTGCCTAGCCTCGTAGGTCACAGCTGCTTCAGTGACTGAGGAGACCACAGAGCTGTCCCCAGAGCTCACACTCACACATGTGTCCTCGCACCAGAGCAGGGCTGTACACCCCCAAGGTAGGTGGGCACACGATGGGGAGCCCTGACGCTGGCCAGAAAATGAAACTGCACGTCTCCCCTTCAAGGAAAGCTGTGCATGTGCATGTGCGTGTGTGCGGTTTTTGTGGCAGGCCACACCTGAGACTTGCATGGGAACATGCACTGCCTTGGGTAGTTGGCCTGGCTGGGTGGCTCTCCAGATGCTCCCCAGTCCTCTCTGCAAATGAAGAGACTACACCGCCACACCCCTTCCCTTTTCTTCCAGCCTATCCCCACCTCCATGTGCACTACTGACAACTCCCTGCTCCTCTCGGGTCCCCCAGCCTGGCATGCATGGACCCTCCTGTCCATCCTCCTCTGGGACTCCTGGGCTCTCCAGGGACCCCTCAGTCAGGGGAAGAAATCATTGTTAAGCTGGACACAATGACAAATGTCTGCTGAAACATTTTGCAAGATCCATCAAAGTCCTAGTCCTCTCCCGGGGTGACCATGAGACCCAAAACCCAAGACCCAAGAGTGAGTCTTCTGGGTGAGGCACTCAAGATCATTAAAACAAATCCGGAGTTTGCCAGAACATTTTCTCTGGTCTTTTATTTATTCCCACAAATGTGTACTCGCACAGCCCCTAGACTTCAGGTGCAGGCCAGAGCTGGGGCAATTTTCCTCCCAACAGCTTCAGACTATTTTTCTTGTGTTCATTCCAACTATGGGAGTCAGGGACTCCCAACTATGGAAGCCTACAGCTAAAGGAAGCTGGGTGACTGAAAAGTAAATGCTCCATTCAGAATCTGGGGTGGCCATGGCTCACACTGGACTCGGTATATGTTGTTCATGGGGGTCTGGGTGGCCCCCTACCCAGGCAAGGTCTGAGGTCCAGATGAGGCCAGGTCAAAGTCCGAATGCGCCCTTTCCAACCTCCCGTCCACCCAGCTAGCAACAGGGCAAACATACAAAGTGAGCCAAAGCAGGAAAGTATTTTGGGGGTGGTCTTTAACTGTGTGCACGACATAGTCAAACTTGGAACCAGCATGGGAGGTGAGGCAGGAGCTGAGGGTTAGGACAAGAGTGGATGTGTCACTTCTGACTCCCAGGAAAAACTGCTTCACGAGGGATTTGTTTCTACCTGGACCAGAGCTCCCATCTTCACACAACCCTGGTAGGGGCAGGTGACACAGAACACATGGCTCACGGGAAGCCAAGGGAAGGAAGAGCAGGCTATCCATATCTTCTTGTGTGACGAGGGTGCCCTGGGAAATGGGCCCGCAGTTTTAAAAAAAGTTTTTGTAAGCATTTAAAGTTTACAACACAATGCTTTTGTGCACACAGAGATGTTGGCTACTGCAGCCCAGGTTCATATTTGCTTTCTCAGGTTCATATTTGCTTTCTTTGTGTAGCAAGAGCACCTAAAACCTCCTCCTTCCACCAAAGTCCTGAGCACCGCCTGGCAGTAGCAGAACTTGCGTGCTGTACCTTGGCCCTCCAGGCCTGTTCATCCTCTACACTTGCCATGTTGCTTCCTCAGCCTCATTCTCTAAGTTCCCTCCTGCAACCCAGTGGCCACCATCTTTTTTGCAGGTTCTGTGCTTGTGACACTACTTTTCTCCAGGTTTCATGTGTGAGTGAAGTCACACACTGCCTCGCTCTGCCTGGCTCCTTTTGGTCTCAAACCGTCCTCCATGCTGGTCCACACCATGGCCAGTCGAGGGCATCCTTGTGCAGGGCTGAGTACAGTCCTGCTGTGTGGGCAGCACCTCCTCTGTCCTGGATGGATGCAAGTTGCTCCCCTGCCTTGGCATTGGTGGGTGATGCTCAGCAGGCCTGGAATGCAGATGTCAGTAAAGCGCTGTGTTCCTCACCTTTGGGCACATGTCTGGAAGTCTGCTCTGCTGTTGGACCCTTTGGATGTCACGTGGACCTGGGCAGTGGCCTGTGGCCACTGTATATAGCCATTTCCTGGGGGAGGCACAGGTGAAGACAGGCACAGGCTGAAGGGCAGCTGGAGGCCGAAGGCTTGTGATTATGGACAAGCTGGTGGCTTCTTTGGTCACCAGTTACTGTTGTATGAACAGCAAACAGGTCATTTGCTTCTGTCCATCGCAGCGCCAGCTGACATGACATGTGCCATAGCATAGCAGGCTCTGGGCTCCGATGAAAAGTGGTGATAAACTTTGTGCTGAACACTGTGGGGTACCGGCCCCGCCCCCACCCCCATTCCCAACCCATTTCCCCAGGGCCCATCTCCACACAGACATGGAGAAAGCAAAGCACTCACCGGTACTCTCCTCAATAGCTCAAGTAAGGTATTTCTACCAAAGAGACATATGCAGAAATTTGTTGAGGAGTCCGGGAGGGTTTTTGCTGTCCTTTTATTAGCAGTTAGTACTTAAGACTCCATGATTCTTCCTCCTTCAAATATTGATGGAATGTCTGAAATCACAGCTGCCATCTTGCAGCCATGAGGCAACAAATGTAAGAACCGAAGGCCAACAAGCTAAGAGTGATAGAAAAAACCTGAGCCTTTGATTGGCTTACATAGGGACTTCACTAGTATCACCGGTTATCTCTCGGCCACTTCTGTTTGAGCCATAGTAGAATTTTCAGACAATTGTGTGCAGCTGAAAATACCTTGAAGTAACAAAACCTTTATTCCCACCACAAAGCCAAAAGAGCGTTTCTTCAAGAACAGAATAGCTGGGCGTGGTGGTGCATGCCTGTAATCCCAGCACTCCGGAGGCTGAAGCAGGAGGATTGCTTTGAGTTCAAGGCCACCCTAGGCTACATAATAAGTTCAAGGTCAGTCTGAACTACATAGTGAGACCCTGTCTCAAAAAAAATGTATATAAATATACCATTGAAAGTTGTCTGTTTCTTGTTGAATTTTGGCCTCTGTAATGAGTTTTACTTTTTACATTTGTTTTAGTTGGTTTTGCTCTCAGTAAAGTGACCAAATGCATGTAACGTCTTCCCAGCCAAGTCCAGACCTTGTGTGCCAAGCCCAGATGAGGCCAGGGACCCCATGCCAGGGGTGGGGACCAAGGTCAGGGTCATGTCTCTTCTGCCCTTGGTTTTAACTTCATCGTATAATATGCTCCATCCTAGTTAACCTTGCAATCCAGGCCTGGGTGACCATCCTGCCTCTGTTTTCAGCAAGATAGGAAATAATCAAGTCCTCTGTATTCATTCCCAGGGGTTTTTATGGTTCTTAAGTGAAGTCTGCAGCATGTCCAGCACCACTAAGAAAACTGAAGCACCATGACGGAGGGGACACAGAACCTAGGCTGTTTTCTCTCCCCTCCTCCTTCTGACAGCCAGAGTGGCCATCACCCTCCTTCCTGCTCCCCATCCTCCTCAGGGGTGGCTCAGGTCCCTGACTCCAGCATCTCCTGCCATCCCCAGGTGACTTACTTTGGGGCCTCCAGACTACAGTGACAGAAGCTGGGCTTGGGAAAACAGCATGCCCTCCCCACTCCTGCTGCTCCAGGAGAACCTGGCTGGGCCACAGCAGGCTCGAACCTCCGGCTGTCAGGTGACCCAGCCCTGCCCCTGTGCCTCATTACTGTGGAAGTCCTCAAGCAGGTTTACAAATGAACAAACTGCATGCGCAGCCCAGTGCTGGTCATGTGAGTAGCTCCTTGAAGTCCTAGGTCAGTCGAGGAGAGCAGCCGGTCCAGAGAGTTTCCAGACCAGAGGTGGAGACCAGCAGTGTCAACTGGACTTTGGGGACCTGCAGAGAACCCCAGAGAGGCAATGGAAGCTGCTGGGGGATCTCCAGAGAGCTTCCAGGGGGGCTGGGAGCCTTGGCTGCTGCGGAGCTGATGGGGATGGCTGGGAGCTGCTGGCTGCGACACTGTGAACCAGGGCCGAGGACATTCAGAGCCTGGAGCAGCAAACGGAGCTGCTTTTTGCTGCTTTATGATTTCCATTTGAATTGAACAAAAGAGTCCTCAGCTGACAGGCAACACACAGTGATGGTGTACAGAGCTATTCATATGAGCTGTGGGCCTGCAGAACTGAGTGGATGGAAAACATCTCTAACACATAGCCCAGGAACTCTGTTCACGGCAGTCCATGGTTGTACCTGACAAGAAAGATGCTTTTATAAAACAAGCAACAGAGTGGGTCTTCAGCTACTCCAGGGACCGGCACACCATTTGCCCATGTGCTAAATGTGGATCTCACCTGGGGAAGTAAAGTTTTACTGGAACTCACTAAATGCTCCACAAGTGTATCAGCTGTACAGCCTATGCTGTGCCTCGCCTGGCCCTTCACAGATTGAACCTCAGATCCTGATCTCTTCTGTCAGTTCAGGCTGTCGATGACAGAGGTACCTGGTTCACAGTTGTATATTCTCTTTTCATGTAAAAATTAGCTTGGAACCATCTCCTGTATTCACAGCACTTGTTCAATGTGTGACTTTCTAATCTCATCCTACTAAGAGATGACTGTCCAGGGAACTGTAAGCATATTGACACCAACCAAATGAGACAGTGTGTCCTTCCTGATTCATAGAGGACACCTGCTGTCCACAGACAACAGCTGGAACCGAATATCACAGGCTTTGTCGCTGACTCAACTTGACTTAAACTATATTATTGCCAAAATTTAGGTGGACACCAAACTTGACCATGAGAAGGGGGAACAGAAGAAAAGGCAGTTTTGGATGTGACTGTGTAAGAAAACTCTTGGTGACAAAAGTTATATATTGAATGAAGACAAAAGCTAACTGATTAATCAATTCTTCATTCCAGACTTTAAATTGAAAAGAATTTATCCTCATGAAAATTACTGTTGAGAAATAAAAATGGAAAAAGCTTTATTAATTAACTTAGAAAATAAAAATGATGGAGCTCTACTACATAAAAATTAAGAAATTCAACTGGTTTAATGGATCTTACTCCAGAAAACACCTTTTCAATGGAAATTCACCAGTAGTCCCATGAATGTGAATGAAGTACTTGTGTTCGGTGTAGCCAGTCCTCAGGTGTCCAGGGTGTGCTCTGTGGGCTCTCCAAGGGGGGGTGCTCCAGTCGCGAGGTCAATTTCTGTGTCATTGGTGAGGCTGAAGGTACAGACAGGCAGCACCACCTCCAAACCCGCTCTCCACTCAGAGGTATTTGTTCTTATACTACTAAGCAACATATCCCTGTCCTGAACTCTGTTTGCCTTGGTACTCATGGCTGGGAAAGTCTACAGAGACACTCTGTCTGTCACATAGTAAGTTTAGACAAGCCGTGGCTGTCCCAATGGAAAAAATGTTATCACCTCTTCCTACCGGAGATCCATGCTTTGATGACGTGTGCTGTCCTCATGGACCTCATGTGCTCTCTCCCGCAAAAACTGGCTCCAAGAATAGTGTTTGTTTAATTTGCAATTCAGTGGAAAAACACAGCAAAGACATTCGGAAAGACAAATACTAATGTCTTCCCACTGCATTGATCGGAAAGAGAGGGGGTTCGGGGTGGGGCAGGACCATCACTGTGGGACTGCTAGGAAAGGCTATGGTCCCTGGGACTCTGTAAGTGATGCACCCTGGCTGAGCATCCTGTGAGGTTCTGATGACAGCCCCTTTGCTCTTTTTAGTATAAGGAGCACCAGTTGCCTTGTGCATGGTTCAGTGTTGGAAATGAGGACCTGGCCTGAGATGTCACCTGCTCCTGGGGTGGGACAGGCTCTGCCAGTGTGCACGTACAATGTTTAAGCCCTGACGGAACACAGCTCCACTAAGCTGACCTCCTATACCACTGGACCACATCATCACCCAGTAGTAGGAAGCCACTGAGGGACAGTCTGTTCTGTCATTCTTCCCACACATCCTTGCTGCACAATCCAGCCAGGAGTCCTCCACATGTCATCCACATTGAGAAGATCACAGGGCTCCAGGTGATGCCAGACTCGTCTCACCCACACCAAGCCTCACTGAGGGACACCAGATGCCATGGGTTCCCCACCCCTTTTCTTCCACCCACATTCCCTCTGCTCTCCCAGTTCTATCCAACAAGACACCTGGGTCATCTGAGAGAAGAGCAAGGAATCTGGGTAAGGAATCTGGAAGTCCCCTATGCCCTCATGTGGACAGCGACCTTCTGGGTCAAGATCACCCTCTCTGTTGCCCACACCATGGGCGATGAATGGTGGCATGTTCCTTGGAGAGCCCTCAGGTCCCCTCTGTGTGGCTCCATGATGACCCTGACAGCCAGAAAGGACGCTTCCAAAGATTCTAGCAAAAAAGGCACAATACCCTCACTCCCTGCTCCAGACATTAACAACACCCTTGCAGGAATTGCTTCTTGTGTCTTCACCTCTTTGGGGACCCCTAGGCCAGGGGACCTTCAGGATACCAAGCATCTGAATTATGAATCCCAGATGTGCTCCCAGGAGGCAAATGCCCGAGGACCTCACTGGGCTATTCCATAGTTGTAACTTACAATTGTCAACCAGCCTGGCAACAAATATTGACTGAGCTCATGCAAACAGACTGTGGCCATGAAGAAAGTTAGAAATAGAGAAAGGGTACAATGTACAGTTTTGTGTCATTAAATGTGAAAACCTAAGCAACATACACCATTCTCTGGTAAAATTCAAATAACCAAACCAGGTGCAAGAAGAAATAGGCACCCTAAGCGAATAATGGAGGAGGCAGAGGTCCCCCAAAGACACCAGACCTAAGTAGACAATGACAAGTTCTACTGCTGTAGGAACCAATGATTCTCATCCTCTGAGAATGAGTATCCAGGGCCTGTTCCACATAGAGAGCTGCTCTGGAGCTGGGAGACCTAGAATAAGGGACTTCTGCCTTTCAGGGTCTGACGTCATGTTGAAGAGGTCATATCTGTACGCATGAAGACATCATCAACAAAATAATACCCCCAGTGCCAAGGTACCCCCACTCACTGAGACTTTCCAAGCACTTGGCACCACAGCCTCCTGTCATTCTTGATTAAGCAGCTGGCAAGGCCTGAGAATGAAATGAGAGGGTCGTGGCTACTCTGCAATCTGGCTCTCTCAGCACATGCATATCATTCCCTCATGTTCTATTTGTGCCCTTACATCAGAGAATCTGCCTGACACATCTCTACGTGGCCTGCCAATTCCCAGCAGAAATGTTCCTGCCTCAGGGGTTGGTCTGGGGATTGAAATCATTAGCATGAGAAAATGTTTGGCTTTCTGTACCTGCTTTCTGTCATTTAATATGATGTCCTCCAGGCTTATGTCACCACAAATGACAGACTTTTCTTCTTTTTCACATCTGAATAATATGCCTTTGAGTATATATACCGCATTTTCCTTATCCATTTATCTGTTGATGGACACCTAGGTTAATTCCATATACTGGATATTGTGAATAGTGCTGCAATAAACATAAGAATACAGATGTCTTTTCAACATATTATTTTCATTCCCTTTGGATATATACCCAGATGACTTTCAGGGTCAAGTAGTTATATTTCAATTTTTTGAGGAAGCTCCATACTGTTTTCTATAATAACTGTACATCAAAACATAGCATGTGGTCTACACAAATGATCTGTCTATGTGATGGACATTATTCAGCATTTAAAAGGAAGGCAATTCTGACACATGCTATGTCATGAGGACAGGGTGCTAAGTGAAATAAAAGCATCATAAAAGCACAAATATCGCAGAATTCTACATATATGAGGTATCTGGAATAGTCAAATTCATAGAGATGGAAAATAAAGTAGAGGTTACAAGAGCTGGGAGGGGAGGAAAATGGGGAGTTAATGTTTAATAGGCACAGAGTTTCTGTTTGGGATGATGAAAAAGTTCTGGAAATGGATAATAGTGATGATTACACAACATTGGAAATGTACTTTATTGTCATTGAACTGCACACCTAAAATTATTAAAATATCACATTTCATTATGTATATTTTGCCACAATGAAAAAGAATCACAAAGGAAGGAAGGGAGGAAGGAAGGGAGAAAGGAAGTCCCAAACTACAGCCCGGTGACCAGTCTGTCCACCTAAGCCGCCATTACTTCCGTAAGCTCTGTGGGGAGATGGTTCCTCCAGTGGATGGCAGCAGAACTTGGCTACTTGCATTGTAAAGGCAAAGGCTACCAGTTCCTAGAGCCGACACAAACCAGAGGCACTGCCCGGCCCAGCATTCCTGCCCTGCCCTTTGGCCTCCCCACTCCTTCCCTCCTGGACTCATCTGGAGCCTATGGGCCAAGAGCCTCTTGCCAGGACCCTCCCCCAGCCCCAGGCAGTGCCAACCCTTCATGAATACTGCCAGGACAAATATTAGTTAAAAGAGTCTTAATTCTTCCTGCTGAGAATGGAGGAAGAGATCCCCACGCCCTGCTTTTCCCAGAGCTTTGACCCTGGAAAGCTGGCCATTGTATTATCTCCTTTCTGTGAAATGTGTGTAAAAACCTTCTGAAGATAGCTGTAGGACCAGGAATGTCCTTCTCAGGGACCCAGAACCTCTCTAGGAAAGGCAGGCATTGCCCTTTCCTCCCGGGGGCAGGAGCCTGACCTTGAGTACACACTTGACTCAGGTGGCAAAACTGCCTCCTGGTGTGATGTAGAGAGTCCACTTTTCTGAGGATGAGGCAATCTGCTGGCACAGGGGGTGGTGGTGGAGTGAACTGCCTGACAGTGGCATTGCTGAGCCCTCTCCGGGGAGGCCCTGAACTGTGCCTGTGAGAATGTGCAGGAATGTGCAGTCCTGCCTGGCATAGTGGACGTGGCTCCTTCCAGTCCCTGAAGACTCCTAGCAGAACCCTGTGATGTACATTCTGTTCCAGTTCCATGTTCACTCAGGAATTAGAGCATTCCTTTCTCCACTACCTTTTGGAGAGCATTTGTGGATTGGGGGATTCTGTCTTTAATTCTGCTCCTAGCAGTGCCACCTAACTCTGGCCTGGGACCCATGGCTCCTGGCCACCTGGCCTCCTACTACACTCTCTCTCGTCTCTCCTTCCCCTTCGCCTGGTGTTCCCATGACAGTGCATGTCTTGCCCATCATTCCGTGTTCCCTCCAAGAACCACCCTCCCTGGGGGCTGCCCCTGACAGTTGAGCCAAGCCCAGTTTGGCTGTGTGTGGCCGTCACACCACCCGGTGCCCCCTTCTCTCTGCCCTGGGGCTCCACCACACTGACCTCATTTCTGTCCCCTGACACCGAAGCCCAGCCCTACACAGGGTGGGATGACACTGTTCCCATGACCCTGCGTCTTTGTGCGGTGGCTCTGTACTCTCACGTTCACCTGAGAAGACTCTAGGACACCCCACAACAGTGGTCCCTACCCATCACACCTCATCCTGCACACCACTGTGCTTCTCCACAATGACCATCGGCAAACAAAATGGCGCTCTTCGGGCCACTGGGAGACTCAAGAAGAGCATTTGGTTACAAGAACCATCTACTCCTTAAACCATTTGCTTGCACTTACCCACACCCCAAAGGCTACCTCATTTGCTCCCATTCATTAAGTCACACAAAAATGTCTTCATTGCTTACAGAAAGCTTTTAAGGGACTGGATCTCCTCCAGAGAACTTGGCAGTGAAGTTGAGATGGAGAGAAGTCCCAGGATCGTCCATTTCCTACAAACCAGCTCCCATGGCTGGTCAGATGGGCAAAGCAGGGCACAGTGAGGACCAGGCTTCACCTGGGCTGGCCTTCCATCACCACCCCCTGACCTCCCTTCTACCTGCAGACCACGTCACTGCCCACTCAGGGACCACCAGCCATGTTCAGGACCAGGGGCTGGGCCTCCCGGCAGTTCTTGCCAGCTCCCAAGAGGCACAGACCCTCGAGACCCTCCTCCCTAGCTCCCTCGTGTGGTCACACGTTTCCTGTTTCTCTTTTACAGACCTCTCATCCGTGGTCGCTGGACAGGCTGGAGTCTGTGTGAGTGTGCCCTGTACTTGTTTATTTAAACCCTGTGTTCAGCTCACAGCAATCAAAGGTTGACACAGTCAAAATATGCATCAGTGGATAAATGGGGGAAACTTTATAGCCATACAAGGCTATACTACTTAGGACTCAGCCAAAGAGGAAGGAAACACCAACAGGAGCTACACGGGTGAACCTTGGGGACATTATGCTGAGGGAAATAGCTAGGGTAGCAGGTTCATAGAGAACGTAGGATAGGCTGCCAGGGGCTGGGGTAGTGGGTGGAGAGTTAGTGTGTGACCCGACAGAGTTTCAGTTGGGAAAGATGGAAAAGTTCTGGAGGTGAATAGTGGTGAGAGCTGCAAAACATTATGAAGGTACTGGGTGCCACAGACCTGTACACTTGGAAATACTCCCTGGGCATCAACAGGAGATTCTTTCCAGAGCCGAAATGCAAGGATGCTCAAGTCTTTTATGTAAAATGGCATAGTATTGCATGGAACCCACATATGGCCTCCTGTACAGTTTTATGTCTGTCATTTGTCTGTCTGTATGTCTGCTTTGTGGTGCTGGAGATTGAACCCAAGGCCTTGCACATTCTGGGCAAGATTTCTACCCCTGAGCTACACTCTTAGCCCATCTCATATACTTTAAATCATCCCTAGTTTTCTTATAATACCTAGTACAATGTAAATGCTATGTAAGTAGCCATTACATTGTGTGTGTGTGTGTGGTTTTTTTTTTTTTGCACTGTGTTCTTTGGGGAATGTTAACAAGAAAAATGTGAGAACACATTCAGTACAAATTTGTTCTCTAAATATTTTCCATCCAGGATTGCTGGAAACCTTGGATGCAGAGGGCCAACTATAAATATATAAATACATGATCAGTGTATTCAGGGCAAGACTACTTCCAGTGAAGGACCAGATTCACAGCCAGTAAACACAGCTGGCTGCTCCTGCTCATAATGACAGGAGAGGAATGGTGGGAGGGGAGGGTCCTTGGGGCTCCCTGCTCCACCAGCTGCTCCAGGGCTGTGCCAAGCTATTGGGGCTGCTGCCACCCATAGGGGAGCACTGCCACCCAGCACTGGGCCCAGGACTTGCCGAGGGTCTTCTTCCATGCTCATTCCTTGAGAGGGTGCCCTCCACCCTCCTTCTTTCCCCCAGCCCAAGGGTTAGCTCATAAGCTTCTCCTCATATTCTCAGACTATATGATTTCCAAGTCATGTTTAATATTTCTGTATTTTAATTTTACAATCACTATGAAAATGAGTAAAGTCTTTTTTTATTTTATTTTTTTAAATTTTATTTATTTATTTATTTTGGTACCAGGGCTCGAACTCGGGTCCAAGCGCAAGGCAGGCAGTGGAACCACTAAGCTAAATCCCTGGCCCAGTAAAGTCTTTTTTTTAAAGCTGGACATATACGTTTGTAAGGTCACAATGGGGTTCTTGTTTCTCCTGCACCCCAAACCAACTCCATTTGCAGGACTTGTAGACCTGCAAACCCTGGGCTGCACATATGTTTGTCCCTTGAGATCCCCTCCCACCCTCTCCTCCCTACACAACCCCTGGGAGACTGATATAAGGACAGTTCACAGGCTCCCTGGCTTCCATATGCTCTGCTTCCCACCCACCCCCTCCAGTGCCCTCAGGATGAGTTTCCTCCTCTGCAGATCCCAGCTGCCCCCATCTGGAACTGTTCCCTCCCTTCCTGTCCCCTTGGACCAGGAGGTTCCAGGGATCCTGTTCCAAGCCTAGGGACAATGAAGCTACTGTGGTTTTCCTGCCCACATCTTCGTGAATACAGGAGATGTCTCCTGTCCATTTCAGTTACCTTCGTCAAGCAACCAATGCCTGAGAGTATGTCTTAGTTACTTCCTTCATTGCTGGGATATAAAATACCCAACTCCTGAAACTTGAAGGAGAAAAGGTTGATTTCTGCTTACAGTTTGTAGAGGTTTCAGTCTATAGTCAGCTGGCTCTAAGGCAGGACAGCATGGCAGAGGAAACACTACTCATGGCATGGCAGCAGGGAAGCAGAGTGTCCAGGGAGGAGTGGGGAGGGAGGGAGACAAACTCTTCCGGGTCATACCCCTGGTGCCCTGCTTCTTCCAACCAGAAACCACCTAATAACAAGTCAGCTATAAGCCCTCCTAATCTTCTTCCAAAGTCCCCTTCCAAAAGCCCCACCTATGAGCAAATGAGGCCCTTGGGGGACAGTTAGATATAAACCATGACAGAGTATTACATGGAAAACTCTGGAAATAATTCACAAGGTTTAAATAACTTTTATTATAGTACATTGGTATAATTGTTCTATCTTATATTAGTTATTGTTAATCTCTTACTGTGCCTAATTTATAAATCAAACTTTACCATAGATTTGTATTCTCGCATCCAGGGGATGAGGACTGCTACTCCACTGGGGCGAGCAGCTCACCTGGATCATAAACTCAGTACCAGTAACAAATTAAATATGCAAAGTTTGGAAAAGAAGACTTTATTGGAAAGGAGGAAAAAGGAGAAGATAGATACCCAGCCACTCCGATAAAAATCAGAGGCTCCAGAAACATGAAGGATCTTTGGGCCTTTGTTCCTAGCTGCTTTTATTGGATGCTAAGGATCCTCCCCCCTACCTGGAACTTGCCATAACCTGATTGGTTCCCTGGGCTGTATTTGGATTAGACCAGGGCTCCCTTGTCTATGTCATTTTTTTCTGATGGTCTATGTGTAACTTCTTTCTGTCTGCTTGTCCTTGACAGGCCTTATCTCTGGGGTAGACAGCTGGTTGTCAAGGAGGTGTCTTATTCATGTGTGTGCGCTAGTGCATAGGCGTGAGTACATACTGGATAACAGCTTTCCCCAAAGTTAGTCCCTCTTCCCCGGCATGCTACTGCATTCTACTGGCTTTTTGCACTTGGCTTTCTCTGCACTCTTCCTGTCAGCTCTTTCTCTGGTCTTTTGGTGCAAGCCCCAAGGCCATTTGGCACCTTTCTTTATCTTTTTTTGTTTTGTTTTCTCTTTCTCTACCCCTGTCCTTCAGATTGTTCCCAGGGAAACTTCTCCAATAAAGTTTTAACTCTTTACTCAGCTTTGCCTACAGGCCCTTTTGCCCTACAGTATGTATGGAGGAAAACTCCATACTAAGTAAGTATACACAGGACTTAGTGCTGGTTTAGGCACTGAGTTTTAGGCATCAGCTGGGGGTCCTGGAACATATCCCCCATGGTTAAGGAGGGTACAGCAGTGTTTACCAGCTAAACCCTCCTCCAACTGCCCCATCAAGTATACTGCTTCATCCCAGAACCCTGACTTCATTGCTTAAATAAGACAACTGCTTCACTTCATCTGGGGCTTTGGAAAAGAGTGCCAATGCTCCAAGAAGATGGCATCTAAGATCCAAGGAGTCACAGATTTGTCACCAATCAGCTTAGAGCTCTTTTGTTCAATTTGAATGGAAATCTTAAATTAGCAATATGCAGCTCCATTAAGGGCTTCAGGCTCTGAGTGCCTATGACCTCAGCCCTTGGAGTCAGCTCCATATCCCGAATCCTCCCAGCCCTCTGTGTCACAGCTCTGGACCCTGAGTGCCCTTTATGTCACAGCTGTATACAGCTCCCAACCATCCCATCAACTCCTCAGCAGTAGAGGCTTATGGCCCTTTCTGGCAGATTTCTGGAGCTCTCCCACCAGCTTCTGTTGCCTCCACTGTTCTCTGCCACCAGTATGTGAAGCTCTTCAGAACTAGCAGCCCTCTTATATTGGCCAAGGATAGTAAGGAGCTGCATATATGGCAGCAGCCCTAGACTGCACATGTGTAGTTTGTGCAGTGGAGGGGCAGGGACAGGGACAGGTTGGGATCATCTGGTACAGGTCCAAGGTTTACTCCTGCTGCCTCCTGCTTTCTCCTGGAGTAGAAGGAGCAGTGGAAGGAGCAGGGAGGAGCCAGGCTCACTATGTCCTGAGCCTGGTTCCTGTCAGTGCAGCCAGCAGACCCTGAAGTCACCTGGGGGTATCAGGAAACCCTGGGGCCTGTGGCCTGGTCCATCCTGAGGAGGACAGGTAGTGGTGGAGTGTGAGTCAGGTCCCTGCCCCTTCTGGTTGTCATAGGGATGGGGGAGTGGACCTTGTTCTTTCTGTCTCAGATCTTTGCTTTAACACTTAGTGCAGCTGCAAAAACATAGATTATTGCTAATGCCAAGCTCTTAAAATAATTCCTGCTTTCAAACCCATGAAACAAATTCATTTCTTTACAGGTAAATGTTTAGTGTAAAGTTTTTTGTTTTGCTTTGTTTTCTTCTAACTCAGTTGACCTCTTGTCATTTTGGCCTTAATCATAAAAATTATATCAAATATTTTTCCCAGATATCCTCGAAACATGTGGGGTATGAACACAGGTCTCAAATCAAAAGAGGCTGAGCAAGGAAGAACTCTATTCCTCTTGTTTGGGGGTCTAATTAACGTTTTCTGTTCCCCAGATGATTTTTGCTGGTTAGCTACATGCTGCCATTCTGTCTACTGCAATTCTTTTAGTGGCCCTTGGGGGCACAGTTTCAAGGTCCTGACCCTGGCTCCTGGCAGGCCAGCCTTTCATCCCTTGGAAGGATGGAGCTGGACACTACTTGAGGCTGGACAGCAACTGTCTCCTGGGGTCTGGCTCCTGCTGTGCCTGGTGTAGGCAGTAAGAACTGGAGCTGGCATCGGCCCTGACCTGCCTCCTTCCCCCCTTTCTCCTGCCATGCCCTTCCTACCTCTCCAGCCCTGCTTATTCCCCTGCCTGGTCCATGAACTTCTGGTGCATTTTCTCAACTCCTCAAATGCCATCTTGCCTAACCTCCACCAGCTGCCCTTCATCCCTGGCAATGAGGACCACGGCACACACAGCGGTCTTCTGCATTGAGTGTCAAACGTAGATGACAGCTAAGAATAAAATTTGCAGGCTATTTATTATTACTAATAATAACAATAATAATTATTATTATTAAAGCCTAAATAGCATTCTTAGCAGTACAATCTTATAAACCGTTGTAGGGAAAAAGAGGTACAAAGCTCACCTATTTTTTAAAAATATTCAGGGCATTATTCAATTGTAATTCACACACTAGGCAATTTACCTATTTAAATGATGAGCTTTGGTCTATTCAGAGTTGTCCAACCATCAGAACTCAGTTCTAAAACATTTTATTATCTCAAACAGAAACCCTTTCAGCCACCAACTCCTCCTCTTCACGCCTGCCCCCACACCCTACCTTAGGCCATCCTTGTCTATTTCCTGTAACCTCCGCCCCGTGGACTTGCTGATGAGTGCGGCAGATAGCACATGTCCTTTACGACTGGCTTCTTGCAATTCATGTTACATTTGGCAGTTCATCCGTGCTGTGGAATGTATCAGTATTCCTTTCCTTCCTACAGCAGAATTAGCTATTTGTATACCAGCCAACAAAGACTAAAGTTCTGCTCTGCTGCTCCTGGGACTCAGGCATCCTCAGCCCTGTGCACATTGCCCACCTGGATGGAGGGAAAGGACATCACCTTGGGCTGAGGTCAGTCTGCAGGGAGAGACTCCAGACAGTGGGAAGAGGACCTCATTCTTCAACACAACCTTTCTTTTTTGTTTTGTTTTGTTTTTGGTACCAGGGATTGAACTAGGGACCTTGCACTTGCAAGACAGGTGGCAGAAACACTGAGCTAAATCCCTAGCCCTCCAATAAAAGCTTTCAAGCAACGAATCCCCTGCTCTGAGATAGAAGAGAGGTTCAACAGTCACCTTGGGCCACAAGAGCAGGGACCTGGAGCCCTCTGAGGAGACTGGGCCTTAGAGGAGATGAGATGCCACCTTCGCAGAGAAAGAAAGCCTGAAGCTGAAGGGAGGTGGAGTCGTGTGAGCAGCCCGAGGAAGCAGAGGGGCCCTAGGGCACCCTGAGCCTCCCTGTCTTCCAGCCGGGGCCTCTCTAGAGCCAGACAGCCAAGGCCAAGACCATATGGAGTAACTCACCCTGACGCCTCCAGCAAAATGGGGGGCTTGTCTTAGTCTGTTCCAACTGCTGCAACAAAACTGGCTGCTTATAAACAACAGAAACCTAAGGCTCACAGTCCTAGAGGCAACAGATCCAAGCTCAAAGTGCCAGCAGACTCTGTGCCTGGTGAGGACCAGTTTCCCAATTCATAGATGGTGCCTTCTCACTGATACCTCACAAAGTGGAAGGGACACAGGAGCTCCCTGTGGTCTTCCATCAGGACACTAATTCCACTCATGAGGCTCCACCTTCATGACCTAAGCACCTCCCAAAGTCTCCACTTCCTAATACCCTCATCTTGGGGGTTGATATTTCAACATATGAATTCTGAGGGGGACAGGAGCTTTCATACCACAGTACAGTTAACCAATGTCTCCAATCCCGTTGTCTATACCTTCCCTGAAAATGATAATGTGGGATCCTCGAACAGAAAATGTGTTGGACCAAGTGACCACGGCCAAGAACTGTGTGAAGTTACATAAAATCTATATGGGTCTTATCTGAACCCATTAGCCCCAAGCCGGCTTTGCAGCCAGCTGTGACTGTCACAAACTCACTGAGATGATGGTGAAGTGCACGGAGCCCTGGAGCTCTCCATGGCAGCATGCTCTATTAGGCTGCTCACATTCTCTGGCAATGCAAGATCCTGCTGTGGACTTCTGAGCAAAGGAATGTAGTGGGAGTGAGGTCTGGAGAAGAGTTGTCACGTGCCCTGAGCTCACTCTCTATCTCAGGGTCACACACCATAAAAGCCAGACCCACTGCTTTGGACAGAAGGTTTTCCTGGGACCCAGCCCTTTGCCTTTACCCATGCGGCATCTATAGCTGCAGTGACAGCAGAGGTGACCAGCTGTCTCTCAGACCTGCACCTCACAGTCCACTATGTGTCTGCCTCTGGCTGGTACAGGAAAAGGTTCTCACCCCTGCTGGAAGTCCAAATGGGATTTTCAGCTCTGTACACCTATGATGTACCACTGTGATCCACTTCCCCACTACAAAACTCTGCCTGTGTCTGATTTGGTAGCTATGACTGCAGACCATGCTGCGCCTTCTCCTGCAGCCTCCCCCCCGGACCAGTTTGGTCTCTTGCCCTGTTTTCCCTCCTGTGATCCTCTTCTCCCTCTGTCCTCTTTCCCTCCTGCAATCTTCTCCCTCTCTGTCTCCCTGTGGATTAAGCAGAGTTGCTGCCTCTGCCAGCCCTGGTCATTTGCCAGAGCTGCCCCCAGCTCTCCAGAGCCCTAATCGGACAGAGGACTCTCTCTCCCTATTTGCCATCAGGGTGCGCCCCCTCTTAGTCTAACAGGGACGCACCCAGCAAACAAGTAGAGGCAAGGTCACTCAGCCAGAGCCACCAAGGACCTTTGCTAACCAGCACACACATCTTGCTTCTTCCCCTTTATTCCCTCCACCACCAATAGCTCCTGGGAGCAGCAATGCCTTACCTGCACCCAGCTCCAGGGCCCCAGACACACCTTGTTCCCCAGGATGCCCGGGCTACCCACTCCTCAGGAAAGAGCTTTGAGCAGCTGAGGCAGGACTGTCTGCAGGCTGGCACCCTGTTTGAGGACACAGACTTCCCTGCCTGCAATGCCTCCCTGTTCTTCAGCGAGAGGCCCCAGGTTCCTTTCGTGTGGAAACGGCCAGGGGTAAGTGTGCAAGGAGGGTGGGGTGCAGGCTTGGCATCTGGGGAGAGGATGGAAAGCCCTGGAGAGGAGGGGAGGAGGGCACCAGAATGGCTGCAGCATCTCCATTGTGGCAGGTCTGTGCCTACTGTTAAGGCTTTGCATTGTGTGTGTCGGGGGGCGGAGGGGGGGCGGGTGCCGGCTATGGGCGCCACCAGACTGGGAGCCCAGGGTGTCTGGTTGTACTTCCTCACCTGCAGCTCCCTGACTCCCACCAAGGCTGGGGACCTAGACAGAGGGTCTTACCTGCACGTAAGGAGCAGGAACAAAGCTTTATCCAAAAGGACAAATTTCGGGCAACATGTCCCATGAGAATCCAAGAGCAAGCAAGCACAGAGATAATGGAGAGGTTTGCACTCTGCCTGAGGGTCCAAGGTGAGGCCTCTGCCTGCACTGTAGCTCCAGCTGGAGCCCAGGATGCATCGTGTGGAAGGATGCCTGGCAGCAAGTGCTCAGCTGGCTGTTATTCAATTTGGGAGCAGGGTGCTCTTCCAGAGCTGTACCACGGTTTCCACAGGAGGCAGGGTCTCGCTGCCCCACCATGGCAGCCTGGAGGTGACGGTCCTGAGAGGCTCCAGCTGGTGCCTAGGATGCACTGTCAATATTTGCAGTGCCAGATGAGTCAGGGCTCTCCCTGTTACTGGGCCCCACGGGCTCAGTTCTATCTGAGTGGGTCCTGCCTGGGAGTATCTCTAGGGGGAAACAGGATGGCTGTGTGCAAGGAAAGAGTGCACAGGGTGGACCCTCAGTCTGCTCACCTGTAGAGTAGAACCAATAATGACTAGGGTTAGTCAGTAAATGACACTGTTGTCATGGTTACTATTGTTGGTGTCCTTATTGCCTTGTTAGCTCGGCATCTCATCTTACCAGTAATGAAGGACTCGCAATAACTACTCCTCTGCATCTCCTGACATTAAAATATTGTTCATGTTTTAATGCATAACATATGCATTTTTATAAAAGCACATACACAAACCATCCAGGTTCTTCAGGGGCAGAGCCAAAACACACACAGCTGTGGCTGTGAAGTGATGAGGTCTTTGCTGCTAGTTCCTCTGTGTGTGTGGGGGGGGTGTACATGTGTATAGGTATAGGTGATTCCATGTGTCCATGTACGTGTGTGCTACATGCACACCCTTATTTGCCCTTATCTGTGAGGTAAAGAATTCACACCAGGTAAAGAGTTAAGTACTATCTCAGTGTCTTCCATGTAGGGAAATCATGAGCATCCAGTGGCCCTAGTAGAGCAGGAAGAAGGACCCCAGGAACCTCTGGGATCATCTAAAGGCACTCTAAAACCAGTTTGGTTCTCTGCATGTGGCCAAATGCAGCATGAGGCCAAGGCACTAGTAGATCACATGGAGGGTGCACTTATGGGTATGGTGCGTGGACACAGTCAGCTGAGGAAGAAAAAGGCCATTTCCATCTCTCCTAGACACAGAGGAGTGACCCCTGAGGGCCCAGCCATAGCAGGGTGGGCCTTCTGGACTTGTTTTCAGCCCTCAGCACAAGGATAAGTGGGCACATGACCTGCTGCCCAGGCTTTAGACTGCAGATGCATCTTTAATGGGGTGTGGGATTCCTGATAGTCAGGATCCCCAAGAAACAGGGTTCCAGAAAAGCTGATGTCAGCCCAGGAGGGCTAAAGCCTGGCCTGGTCTCCTCTGCCACTGGCAGCTTTCTCTTCTGCCCTAGGGTGCCACGCAAACAGCAATGTTCTCTTCCTGGGCTTGATGTGAAAAGCCGGGCTCACATGGTCTGAGCACGGGAGCTCTTCCCAGGAGCCCATTCACCCAGCCATTGGCCTCAGTGCCCACGGTCACAGCCCCTCATCTCTACTATGAATGGAGTCAGCTGGGTCCACAGAAGCCCAGATAAGCAGAGGACCCTGGTGTGCAGGTTGGCCAAGAGGCCAGGGCTCTGGGGTGCTCCCAGCGATGGTCCTCACCACTCTGTCCTGGCCTCCCTGCTGTGGCTGCCTCACTCCTCCTGGGAATTGCTGGTCACCCATCCCAAAAGGGGCTCCACCCTCGGACTCCACCCAGTGGCCCCTTCCCTGCACTCTTCCAGTGCCACGTACCTCTGACTATGGAGAGTGGGAGAGGTAGAGGTTCTGGTCTGGCCATTCATGCATTCCTGGGTTTAGGTAAACAGAGTCAGGCCCACCATTAATCAGCATCAAGGCCTCATCAAGAAACTGGATGGTTCCCATGTTGCAGACTTCCCAATCTGAGTAACCAGAAACTGTGGCCGTGCTGTGACACACTGGTGATGTCTGCCTTGGGCATGCGGTGTTGTCCTGGGAGGGCAGATGCTCTGGCCAGCTGCTCCTGGGCTGGCGTCCAGGTCATGGAAGGTATGATTCTTGTCCTGGAGCAGCACAGTCTGCACTCAATGAGATAAAATACTGTGAAATGCTTGTGCATCACACAGCGTGTCACCAGCAGCCAATATGTCATTAGGCCGAGACAGGTCTGGGCTCTGGAACTTGTAACTCCTGGCCTGTGTGTAGCATCTGTGTCCCCTCCATCAGGTCCCTCCCAGTAGCTCCTGCTCCTGACACAAAATCCTTAGGCAGAGACTGGAGGTCTCCGCTCAGGCTAGAGGCAAATGGGAAGTGTGAGTGGTAGGTTCAGGGATGTCTGCAGAGGAAACTGAGTCACTCTGACCCTCCAAGTGCCCCTGAGCTGTCTCCACCCATTCCAAGGTGAAGGGAAGAGAGAAAACTGACAAACTAGAAATAATGAAGTCCACCCGAGTCATCGGACACTGAAATTTGCTTTGTTTGAATTGAGTTTTATTTTGATTTTTTAAAAAGTAGATTCAAGGGTCGGGGATTTAGCTCAGTGATGCTGCACCTGCCTTGAAAGCACAAGGTCCTGAGTTCGATCCTCAGTACCAGGAAGAAATAAATAAATAAAATAAAATGTAGATTCATACTTTACCAACTTGAGCCTTTAAAATGGTTTTATTGTATTGGTCAAAACATTAAGGCTCAAAGAATTCAGGAAATGCCCTGGGTCATTTGTTTATTGGCCTTATTGGTATTGGGGCCCATGGGGGAATGGCTCTGTCCAGGTCCCAGACATGTCCCTTGATAGGGACACGCGGGCCCGGCCCCTGGCTCCCAGGTCAGGCCTCCTTCAATGCTACCCTGCCTAGCCTGGTTCAGAGGGGAGTTGCCTTGTGTGCTCCCATACTCTCAGAAGTGTGACAACACTGTCCCCGGGGGATTCCACCTTTCTCCTGAGAAATCCTGAGCGCTTCATTCCCTCCTAACTAGTTCCCTGCCTCCAGGACCCTTGCTGAGCTCAGCATGGTGGAGGAACAAGGCACCAGGTCCCATTGTAACCAGTCAACAGAGGGTGCTTGGGGTTAATTTGTATAGAAATCAACAAAGAATAGCTCCATGAGTGGCTCCAGGCCCTGAGTGACTGAGATCCCAGGCCCCACAGTGTCATAGCTGTGGGCAGCTCCCAGCCACTTCTCCTCAGCAGTGGAAGCTCAGAGCCCCCTGGGCTTCTCTGCTGGTCTCTGGGGCCTCTCAGGACTGGCTGCCCTCCTCAGACCCAGGACTATGAGGAGCTGCTTACATAGAACAGCAGTGGGCCATGCATGCATTTTATGCCTTTGAGCCTCAGCTTGAGGACTTTCCCAGCAGTGGGGACAGTGAGGGGGGGTGTATCTGGAATAGATCCAAGGTTCATGTTCGCTACAGCACAGTCAGGTTCTCCTGGAGCAGCAGGACCAGAGAGGGTGTTACTGTCCCCAGGCCCAGCTCCAGTCAGAGTGGCCTGAAGGCCCTGGGAGAGTGGACCCTAGGGCTGGTGGCCTCGGCCATCTGAGGAGGGCAGGGGGCAGGGAGGCATGAGCAGTGACGGTCGGGTCCCTGCCTCTCCTGGCTGTCACTGAGGAGGGAGGATGGTCTTGGTTCCTTGAGTCTTTCCTGTGTCTTCAAGGGTGGCTGCTCCTGCTGCTCCACAGTCTGCCCGCAGTGTGTCAGGCTCACTGGTGGACTGTCCTCTGCCTGTGCAGGGCACCTCTCACCACCCGACAGCCCAGGCTTCTGCAGCTAGCAACTTCCTCTTCAGACCTCAGGGGCCCAGGACATTCTGAGGAGCACAGCTTCAAAGGACATACTATGGTCCCATGAAGGCCTCAGCCCAACTCAGGGTGGCCTTTCAGAGTGGTCCCAAGTTGGAGTGACAAGTCTTCTGTGTTTGCAGGCCCACTGATTGGTCCTGGCATGCGGTACCCTCAGGCTTGTGGTCTTGGCCAGGGCCTAGGGTTTCCAGTAGTGAGGACAGATCTCCTCCTTGAATGAGTCCTCACAGCTACCACAGAGCCTTGACTTTCTCTTCCATAAATTGGGACAATAATTCCACTCACTTCTGGGGCCACTGTTAGGACAGTCTTGTTGTCAGTAGGGCCGAGCCCTGAGTCAAGAGCCTGGCAGCAGCCAGCAGGATCACCATCATCACTTTTGCAGCATGTGTGACTACACACCTCCCCTCCCTGCCCTGGGGACCCACCTTCCACCTGCACCTCACCATTGCCAGGTACAGTGAATCCCTTGGGCCTGCAGCCCATGTTTTCCTCCTGGAAAATGGCCGTGGAGACCCACCAAGTCCTCCAGGGCTCACAGAGTCCAGGCCTCAGCCTCAGAGACTCCATCTGTGTCACTGGTGTCTTCCCAGAGAGGTCCTGACCACAGGTCAAGCCCATACGCATAAGCTCTCCATGCCCTGTGCATACCATGACCCTCTGCCTTCCCTATCCGTGTTCAATCCCTTTGTTCAGGTCCTCTGTGCACTGCCCATCCTTCAGACTCATTTTCAGAACCACTTCTCCCCTTGTTCCTTTGGTCTGCTCCTTGGTCCTGGAAATGCAGCTTGTCTATTGCCTGGTCAGAGGGCTTTGCATTATGTCTTGGAGATGTCTGGAAAGCAAGGAGCAAGGCACTGGGAGGGCCTCACGCGTCCCTTGCAGCATGGAGGAGCAGGGCCTGGTATGGGGGGACCCGAATTGCAGTCTTCTCCAGAAGGCCCATGGCTGGGGTGTGCCTGAGTTTCTGCTGGGCACGTACCTGGCATATCTCAGCAGGAAGTACCCAGCCACCCACTGGGGAATGGAACAGGTGGCCTCCCGGCACCACCTTCTTGTCAAATACAACTGGGCTCGGGGGAGCAGGAACACAGAGCCAAGTTACTTCACAGGAACCTGGGGAGGCGAGGTGGGAGTGGGTACAGAGCCCAGCTCAATCTAGAAAGGAGCAGACAAGGAGGGGACAGCAGCATGCCCGGTGCAGATTCAGGAGGGTTACATCTGCAGACGGGGACACTGAGGAGCTACCTTTGCTGCCTGGCCTGTGCACTGGAGATTAGGATCATTTAATGAAAAGCCTCCGAGAGAGCCTCCTGGAGCTGAGGGTGGGAATGTGGGGACCTGCAAGGCCTCATGGAAAGTGGCATCGGGATATCATGCTTCTGCCAGGCCTGGCTTTCTGGCACATCCAGTAACCCAGCCTTTTCCAGAAGCTCTCCTGCTGGGTTTACGTAAATGTTTTAGAAACATTTAGAAAATGGATGCACTTTGAGACCAGATGTGCACTGCACTGCCACTTTTGCAAGGGAATGTGTTGTCAGCTTTCCATCACTCTAACAAAATACCAAGAAAAGCCACTGAGAGGAGGAAAAGTTTATTTTGGCTCATTGTTTCAGAGTTTTCAGTCAGCTGGCTCCATTGCTGTAGGCCTGGGTCAAGGCAAAACATGCTGTAAGGGTGTGGTAGAAGAAAGCCACTCACCTCATGGCAACCAGTAAGCAGAGAAGAAAAGGGCCAGAGAGGAAGGAGCCAGGGACCAGAAATGGTCCCCAAGCTCTTGCCCCACAATCGCCTCTCTTCAACTATGCCCCACTTTCTGAAGTAATCACACCCCATAGGGTGTCCCCTCCCTGAGACAGGGGAGCACCTACACCTGCCACACTCCAACAATGCTCTCACCCTTCCCCCAGGAGATCGTGGAACACCCGGAATTCATCCGTGGAGGGGCCACCAGGACCGACATCTGCCAGGGGGAGCTGGGTAAGTGTGGGGGATGGGACCTGCTGACAGGGTGGCAGAGGGACCTGCTCTGAGCAGCTAGAACAGCAAGAGTAGCACCAGGTCCATGAGAATCCGGCCACAGGGCTGGGGAGGCACAGCCTCCATTCCTATCCCTCCTCCCCAATGTGCCGCCCTGTTATGGAGCCTGTAACCTCCAAGAAACTCACACTGCCAGCTTCTGGCAGTGCACTTGCCCAGGCCCTGGGCTGTCCTGGAGCTCCCAGCATGGGTAGCCAGATCCTGCAACATGGGCCAGTCACCTGCCTGCACCCTCTTAAGAATGCGGCTCCTTTCCTCTTCCCAACCTTCCCACATTACAGATGAGAGAACTGAGGCTGGAGGAACCAAGAAACTGGTCCAAGGTCTTGAGGTAACAGACAGGCTTTTAGGTTCCTGAGGGGCAGTCTGGCTGCAAAGGGCATGCTCCTAACTATCAGATCACAGTAGCTTTTGTGTTCACCCTTCTGCTGTGACCCTGAGTGTGCCCCTACCAGCTCAATCAGTCCTGTTAGCTCAAGTGCAAAATTGAGCTAGGTTTACCTTTATGAGAGAGAGAGAGAGAGAGAGTTAAAAAATGATCACTGATACAACCACCATGAAAATTATTGTGGAAATTCCTGAGAAAACTTAGACTAGGAATTCCATTTGACCCAGCTATTCTCTTTCTAGACATCTTCCCAAACGAGTTAAAGTCATCATATTACAGTGATACATTCATATCCATGTTTATAGTAGCACAATTCATAATAGCTAAATCTTGGAAACAGTCTACATGCCCATCAACAACAAATGAATGGTTAAAGAAACTGTGGTGTTTATACACAATGAAGTACTACTCTGTAGTAAAGAAGGATAAACTCGAGTCATTTGTAGGAAAATGGGTGCACCTTGAGCAGTTAATTGAAGTAAATCAGACACACAAGAAGCTTAAATATTGCATGGTATCTCTTATATGAGAAACCAAAATTATAAATAAATAAAAGACAGACAATGGAAAAAAAGAGAAAAAGTTATTATAATCAGCATAGCTAATGTACCTAAAAGTGTACTTATATTTAGTATAACTGTTTTATGTTTTCCATCTGTTAGTCTGGCTGTTAATCAGTTTGTGATAATTAGCTTGATAAAGACTTAAAAATAGATAAACCTGATGCTGGCAAAAAAAAAAAAAAAAGAGGGAGAGAAAGAAAGAAAGATGCATTATATACATGTATCAACTCCCCACAATGAATGTAATTATTATGCATTGCCCACACGTGCCAATAAAAATTTTTTTAAAAAACAGTAGAAATATCTGAAGAGAGCAAACATAGCAAGTGTGTGCAGACCCTGACTTACAGCCAGGGTTAAGGAGGGCCACAGTGAAACCCTTGTGTGGAATACCTGAGCTGCCCTAAACAGAGTCTCAAAGCCACCAGCCTACCCTGCTGACAGATTGATAGATGACTGACAGACAGATGGAAAGATAGAATAGGTAGATGATTAATAGAGCTCAATGATAGATAGATAGACATATAGATAACAGAGCTAAATGATAGATAACGAGGTGGGTAGATGACTGCTGATAGGTAGATCTATCTCTGGCTGGCAATTAAGTTTGAACACAAATTTCAGGATGGGGGTGTTCAGGCTATAGGGAAAAGAAAGAGAAAGAGACAGAGTTAGATAGCAGCTATGTGACAGGTAGGAAGGTAGGTAGATACACAAATGGCTGCTGCTAGGTGGATAGACAGATGATAGAAGCATATATTCTGGTATAACTTGGACTTCCTGGAAATGCAAACTCTTGGAAAGCAAAGCAGAGTGTGACCTCATTGTTTCACTGTCTACTGAAAACAAACAAATGTGGACACAGCTGGGCAGTTCTGTGGGGTAAATGGTGCTCCCAACATCAGCTCACGCTTATCCCACAGCAGCGTGGGAAACGCTGAGACCCACACCATCACCACCACTTCAGGGAGTCTGTAGAACGCAGACCAACACTTTCTGATGTGGAGCTTCGGCTCTCAGATCTCCTCCAGAAGGCAGCTGCGGAATTCAGTAGATTAATCAATCTTTGAACTGCAAGTTAATTGAAAGCAAATGGAGCCACCACAGAGCTCTTGCTGCCTCTAAGCCAGCTCTGGGCTAGGAGAGACAGCGGTCACAGAAATGTGCCCCCAGCCATGGCCAGGCTGTCCTGCTGCCCTCTTTCCACTCAGTCCTGCAGACCTGGCTGGAAATCTACCATTTTTTTAAAATGTGGAAAATATGTGGCTGCTAGAGCTCCCCACATTGCCCTGGCACAACGTTTCCCTGAATACTGAGAATTGGCACTGAGAGTGATTTATGGCCTTCTTTCTGCAGGGGACTGCTGGCTGCTGGCTGCCATTGCCTCCCTCACGCTCAATGAGAAGGCACTGGCCAGAGTGGTCCCCCAGGACCAGAGCTTCGGGCCTGGCTATGCCGGAATATTCCACTTCCAGGTAGGGGGCCCTGGGCCAGTAGATGTGCCTCTTTGAGACCCTATAGGATGCTGCGTGCCCCCTTTGCACAGCAAAGAATTCTGGGAGGAATGTGGCAGCATGTCTGTGCACCACCGTGCTGAACCACGCAGAAACCACAGGGAACCACAGTGCTGAGCCACGTGGAAAGCATACTCTGTCCTGCAGTAACATCCCAGGCATCAGAGCAACATTTGGGCATGGTCTGGGGGATCCTCAGGGCATTTGGCACCCTTGGAGGTGGCATGACTCAGCCCCCGAATTTGCTTCCCAGTGAGGGGAAATACCCGATCCAAGGTCACACAACTGTAAGTAGCCAAAGAACTCAGAGCCTAAGGATTGTCTCTGGTGTCCTTCGGGGCTCTGCTGCACTGCCTCTGGACAGGTGGAGACTGGCCTTGCCGGGCTGTCTACTGTCCCTCCTCAGTTCCCTTCCTCATGCTCCTCCTCTGTTCCTGGGCCAGAGTGGAGACAAAGAGACAGCAGAGCTGGTCTGTCACCTGTAGCCCTCAAGCTCTCCCTGAAGAGGGCCAGCACCAAGCTCCCTGCCTAGCCCCCGCCCCTGCAGGAGGCCTGGGGTTCAAGCCTGGACAAAGGACCTTCCTGGGTACCGGGCTGCCGAGTCCCCCAGGGCTGAGCCACAGTGTGGACTCAGATTGGCTCCCAAGGTCACTGTGCCTGACTGCCGCTCTGACCTTCCCCTGACAACCTCAGAACCTGGAAGGCCAGCTGTGGGGAAGAAACAGGGAGGAGGTGTGTCCCACAGGGATAAAAGGGCACACGGGGAGCTGATGCACAGGCCCTGGCTTCCCCTACCTGCCCTCATCTTCCCTACAGACACATACTAGTGCACACATACACACGCACACATGTAATACAGTGTGCACACATTTGCACACCAGCACACACCCACACTAATGCTCCCTTCACATCTCCACACCTGCTACTCAGGAAATCCGAGTCTACCGACCAAGACATCAGCCTCGAGGTCCACCTGTCGCCAAGAGGGCACTGAAGGCCAAGGAACACCCTAATGAGCTGGACCCTAAAACTGAGTGGAGAGAACACAGCACTGGGCCAGCAAGAGCAGACCCGAATCCCACAACACCAGCCTCCCTCTCCTGCCCAAGATTTAGTTGTAGAACAGAAACATGGTTCAGAGCACTGCAGTGTCTGCATGTGACTCCTATCCTGGTCCTGCTCCATTTCCCCGGGGGACACTGGGTCTAGGAGCTGATGTCCTTGGAGGACAGGGCCTCAGTATGTGGTCTCATGGACAAAGCTCATCTTATGAGATTCCCTCCAGATGCAAAGGGCAGTTTGCTGGGAGGGAAGAGCAGCCGGACGACACTCCCAGGGCCCCACACCCCCGGACTCACCCTCCCGATCTGCCTCCTGGCCTAGTTCTGGCAGCACAGTGAGTGGCTGGATGTGGTGATCGACGACCGCCTGCCCACCTTCAGGGACCGCCTGGTCTTCCTGCACTCAGCCGACCACTGTGAGTTCTGGAGCGCTTTGCTGGAGAAAGCCTATGCCAAGTGAGTGCTGGCCCCGCAGGCTACCCTCTCACTGCCCCCTTAAAGGGCAGCTCCATGGGGGAAAGTGAGGCACAGACCCACGGGATGCACAGCAGTTTTCCTGGGTAGGTGTGCTGCCCCTTGGGCACAGGATGTGTCTCCCTTGTCTCCCTGAGGTACCAACCTGGCCTTGGGAAGAGCCGTGGAAGGAGGTGGAGGGGGGGGGTCTGGCTGTGCCTATAGCTCCAGGTTCTTCAGCTGCCCGCCAGACACAGTCAGTCACACGGGCCTAGAGACGTCATCTCCCCCTTCCCTATTCTCCTTTCCTTTCCTTCTTAAAGAAATAGTTGTACAATATAAATGACACAAATTTACCCATTGATTGATTGATTGATTGATTGATTGATTTTTTTCATTCATTCATGTATTAGAAGTGCTAGGGACTGAACTCAGGGTCTTCACACTGAGCTACATCCCCATCTCTTTTTAAATTTTTCATTTCAAGACAGAGTCTTGCTAGGTCACTAAGTTACCCAGCCTGGGCTTGAACTTGCAATCCTCCTGCCTCAGCCTCCTAGCGTGCTGGGGTTACAGCTGTGCACCACCACGCTCAGCTTCTTTTCATCCATTTTAAGTGTACAGCTCAGCAGCATTGATACATTCACACTATTGTGCAACCATCACACAAAACTCTTCCAGAACTGCAGCCTTGTGCCCACCAGACCCTGGCTCCTGTCCTGTTCCCAGGCCCTGGCAGGATGGTTCTACTTTCTGTCTCTATGGTCTGACCACCCAAAAAGTTCATAGAAGTGGAATCAAGGTACCAACTCTTAACCACCAACCAAGTGCCCTCAGCTCCCTCGGGCCCTCTAGCAGAGTGACAAGACAAACTACAGTAAGTCCCCGACTTATGAACATTCGAGTTGCGAATTTTCACAAATATGAACAGACTTCACACTCAGTTTTTTTTATGCTTTCCTTTGTATGTTTGTGTCAAAGGTGTATAAGACTCACTTTGTTGGACTTATCAACAAATCTGACTTGCAAACGTTCTCCCAGAACGGAACTGGTTTGTAAGTCGGGGACCCGCTGTTTATCACAAATGTTTGAACTGAACTCAGCAAGGTAGGCGAAGTGTGGTGCCGGCCTCAGGCAGAGGTGCAAGGCCTTTAAATATCAAGGCCGAAGAAATCATGCGCTTCTCATGCTCGTGTTGATAAAGTTGTTTCTCACAGAGGTACAGGCAGGTAATCCTGATGGAATTATACCCGGGCCAAATGAAATATCAGGTCAGTGAATGTCGAGGTGGGTGGTTTTCTCACCATTGGCATTGAAGGTAACAGACAGGCAAGCTGGGGGGCATGTGTGCTGGCCCACATGGAGATTGAGTTGAGTCGGAGACACCAGCACGGACTACACTGCATCTAACAGAGATGGTCATACAGAGGGGTGTGTGTGTGACTCTGGGCTCTGCACACGCTCGTCCCCTTGCTTTGTCCGTGGAGAGGACTCAGAAGTAATGACAACCCCCGGCAGCAGCCACATCTGCCCGGCCACCCAGGGAGAACCCTGCCCTGTACCACCTCAACCACTGCCACCTGAAGAGCCCACAGGAGCCCCTGCACCCTGCTCCCCTCCTCCATCCAACTCCATTATCTCCTCCTTGCCACCCTGCAGGCTGAATGGGAGCTATGAGGCACTGAAGGGGGGCAGCACCATCGAGGCCATGGAGGACTTCACCGGTGGTGTGGCTGAGATTTTCCACACCAGAGAGGCACCGAAGGATTTCTACCAGATTCTGGAGAAGGCGCTGAGGCGTGGCTCCCTGCTAGGCTGTTCCATGGATGTAAGTTGCTGGTGGGCTCCACTCTGGGTGTTGCAGGGACCCTGATGGGGGGGGGGGGCTCTAGAGGAGAGCGGGACTGTCATGGGGGTTTTATTTCTTAAGGTAAAACATAAGTTTTTGTTTAATGTTTTCCTAAAAGGTAAGATACTTGCTATCAAGGGCTGGGGATTTAGCTCAGTGGTTTCGCTACCTGTTGCACAAGCACAAGGACCCAAGTTCGATCCCCGGTACCAAAAAAAAAAAAAAACATACTTGCTATCAGGTGAAACATATTTGTCTTCCCCCTGCTCCCCTCCAAGATTTCCTGCACCTTCCCGACCCCATCTGGTTAGGACAAAGGGACTGTCATTTACACCTCTGCTCACACACGCACCACACACACACTGGGAGAAGCTGCCTGAACTTCACTGGAAGGGATCTTACCATATAGTTTGGTTTTTTTGTTTGTTTTCTTTTTTGGTACTGGGGATCGAACTCAGGTCCTTGCACTACCATATAGTTTTTTGATGGACATCTAACAGTATGTTAAAAATTTTCTCTATGCATACAAACACTCACAGGTATAATCGTATCTCATCCATCCAAAGTTTCTTCTTGGATTAACCTTGGGGATCTACTTTTTTGCTGATGAACTATCATTTCCTCTTCAAGTTCACATCTGTGGCACAGTCACGTGTCCGTGTTGTGTGCCTCCCAGCATCCTCTTGGTAAATGCAATTGTGTCTCCTGCCTTATGCTATACTATGTGGTGGTGATGGTCAGGTTTTCTTTGGGAAGAAAAGAGTACTTCCTGCCTGCTGTCCCCCTTCTGGAAGAGATGGAGACTGGCTTGTGTCACTAATGAGCATGTTAGCTGTGTCCTATGTTCCTAATTCACGCAGCCCATACACATGGCCAGCGCCTTGGAGAACAGAGTGGACAGTGGCCAGGACGGCTGAGCATGGGCCTGGGGCTGGCCTGGTAGGGAAGGCTCAGCTTAGACAGTGGGCCTGACACTGCTCTTGTCCTGTTCTAGATCAGAAATGCTGCAGAATCTGAAGCCCGTACACCTTTTGGTCTAATTAAGGGCCATGCCTACACCGTGACTGGAATTGATCAGGTAAGGACAGAACCTCATCGGAAGTTTCAGGGAAGGACAGGACAGTGGTCCTTTCTCAGGCCCTGCAGTTTAAACCACCTTTCAGATGTTGCAGAGACTGTCTCCCTGAGAGAGAGTAGGGTGGGACTCAAAACAAAACAGGGCTGAGAGGAGAGCCAAGGTGATTCCTCCCCAACACCGTACTTGTTCTGCAGGTGTGCAAGCCTGGGCTTTGCTAGTCTGTTTGGGGGTCTTTTATTTCATTTTCTTCTATTCTTTCCCAATTTCATATAGTTCTAAATTTCTAAAATTATATATAATTTGCGTATACTTTTTATATATAATAAAATGCCACTTATTATAAGGAGTTGGCTTGTGTGATTATGGAGGCTGAGAGGTCCCATATCTGCCATCTGCAGTCTGGAGCCCCAGGAGTGCCCATGCTTAGTTCTAGTCTGAGTCTGAAGCAAGGTCTGAGAGCAGAGAAAGCAGTGGTGTAAGTCCTGGTCCCAGAGCATGAGCCCACACAGTTGGCAGAGAGCAGTTCACCCCCTCTGCCTTCTGATCTGCTCAGATCTGTGCAGAGGGCTGTAACCCACCCACACTGGGAGGGCCCTCCGCTCTGCTCATTAAACTTTATCTTATCCAGAAACATTTGCACAGATACAATCAGAGCAACCTTTATGCAAATATCTGGGCACCCAATGGCCCAGTAAAGGTGACACTTGAAACTGACCATCCCAAGTCCCATCCTCTGCAGCTGTAGCCCAGGTTGGACTGATCCTGGGCATCCAAACCCCATGAAACATCACCCCACTTGTAGTGAACAGTTAGCCTGGAGGAGGGTCCCCAAGGGACATGTCTGAAGAGGATACAGGCTCCTAGGGCTGATGACATGCTGAGTGACAGATTCCAAGGGAGTCCAGGGCAGGAGGGGCGCTCCTCCTTCCTCCTCTCTGCTGTCAGGTCTGAGAAGCAGTCAGATTCTTTGGGACTCTCCAGCACTTCAGCTCTTGTGCTCGTTCCTTCCATCTCTTTCCTGTCCTTGGATGTCCTGATGCTTGCCCACTTGAGTGGCACATGGTTTTTAGGTCATATCTTCGAAATATCGTTGCACGTATAGAGACCTCTTGCTCCCCAACCCCCACCCCAGTCCTCTTGATCCTGCTTTCTCTCTACCTGCCAGGAGGGTGCCAGTCCTAGGACATTTTAGACCAATGACCTTCTTACAAGCCGGGCCACAAGCCACACCTCCCACTCTGCCAAGTTTATGCTACTTGAATTGGTCCTGCTCATCAGAATACAATTCATGTCAAGTGCATGAGGATGCCGCCCTCTCATAGCTGAAGTTTCTGGTTGCTTGATGAACAAAAGCCTGTTTCTCTCAATCTTCCTCCTCTAGCTTTTCCCAGTTGCCTCCTCCCTCCTTCTGCCCCTGTGCCCTCAAAGCCTGAGGGCCTGGCTGAATTGCCACTTTGCTAGCTCAAGAGTTGTCAGTGTAGGCACCCTCACATGACCCTAGATAGAGCACAGAACATGTGATTTAGAAGGCGGAATCTTTGGTTTGTGGTTATGTTTAAATTCCCAGCCTGTGAGATTATGCTCCTACACCCACCTGGGAGCAGACAGCGGTTTCCCTGAGCACCTCTGGGGACCACTCTGACTATCCTGTGCCACATGTCGAGGTACCAGGGATGAACAGAACTTAGAGGTTCCAGGGGATCCTGGTCTAGAGGAAAAACTCCTTTTGAAAGTGGACCAATTTCTTGTTAATTACAATCTTTTTCCCAGATGTGGCATAACCATTCTGTGTGATGATTAATTTGACATCACAGGCAATGCTAACAACTGTTTTCAGTAGGAATTTGAAAATTCCAGGGGCTGGTTAAGAATCGACGGGTTTTTGTGTACTTCAGTGTGTTTCAGCCAGCCCCGCAGGGAGATGGACCCCTGAGATCACTGAGGAATAGAGCCAAACCTCTGTGACTTTGTCTCTTCACGTTTCCCTGTTGCTTTTCCATTCTAGGTAAATTTCCGAGGCCAGAAAACTGAGCTCATCCGAGTCCGGAACCCTTGGGGCCAGGTGGAGTGGAATGGGTCCTGGAGCGACAGGTCAGTGGCCAGGCCCCATCTCACGTGGGTCCCAGGATGTATGGGTGGAGGCTGGCTGTGACTGTGAAAGAGGAGTAGCTTGTCCCCAGTGACCCCAGCCTTTATCCTGGGTCCTCTCCTGCCCCAGGGCAGACATCTTCTTCAGCCCCTGGGCCCTCCAGTGGGCAAACTTGGTTCCCAAGAAAGTTTTCTACAGCAGCCCTTTGAATGCCTTCTTGTATTTGTGTGTATGAGTGGATGGATGCTTTCCCATCTCTGGGGATACTTTATTCCTCCTCGGTGCCGGGAAGGACTCTAGCTCCAGTAGGAGCAGCCTCAGTAAGCAGTGTGTGGGGTACAGTGGTGATGTTTGGGGGAAGGAGGGAATCCCTGAAATACTTCCAAGCAGCTAATTATTGGGCTTTCTGTGGGGGTCACTGACCACTGGCCGAGGCCCCATGAGCCAGCAGAGAAACAGAGGAAGAGGAAACTCACGCATTGCTGACAGCCGGGGTTCTTTATTAGGCCCCCAAGTATGAGGGAAGGCCTGCTTCTTCTCCAGTATGGAAAGTGGCTCAGTGACTGGCAATGGGAAGCCACTGTCACCCAGTGACACTGTCACTGTCACCTCTGCCCTCTCAGAGCCCAGAGGCACTGGTGGAGAGGGACTCAGACCAGACACTGTCACAGGAAGGAAGAGTTGGTCTCCCTCTTCTGGCAGAAGTGGAAAGAGCGGAGATTTATGGAAACCAGAGCTAATAGGACTGCCCTGGGTCACAGGTGGCAGATACCCTCATTTACTGAAAGCAATGTATAAAAGGAAAACAGTCATTTTTACTTTCTCCTGGAATTCACACTGAGGGAGAAATAAAGAAAGTGCATTTTGACCATGAGTCCAGACTGGCCTGAAGTTTCCCTCCCCATCCCAGCATTCACCTCCTTGCAGATATCCCTCAATGATCTACTCAGGAGGCTCACATGGTCCTGGGAATTGTCCATGGGCAGCTCTTGGAGATTCTCTCTCTGACCAGCCCTTGCCTTGGGGCCAGTGGCCTGCCAGCTTGAGTCCTTGGGCACATCCTGGGGCCCAGTGAGGAGGTGCTGGGCAGGACATTCTCCCCCTGTGTGACACTCGGGGGACCCTGGGAGGAGTGGCTCCACCCCACAGCTGAACTCCAACTCTCTTTGCTCCCAGCTCTCCTGAATGGGGCTCCGTGGACCTCGATGAACAGAAGCGCTTGTGTCACTCTGCTCTTGATGACGGGGAGTTCTGGTACTGTGCTCTCCCATTTCTGTACAACTTGTGACTGGCATGAGCTATAGGGGATGTGAAGAGCACACACCTGCTTCTTTCTCTCCTTCCTTTTCTCCTTCCTTCCTCCTATTTCTCTCCTTCCTTCCTGTCTCACCCCTCATAAGCACCCAGGCTGGCAGGGAATTAGATCTCAGTGATGTCTGGAGGACCCTCTCATCTCTGGTTTGCTTATGAGTCTCCAGGGAGGTCATACCACCCAGAGACCACCCAGCAGAGTTCCAGGCAGCCCACCCACATCTTTTGTCACTCTCTGTGCCATCCAAGTTGCTCAGTGAATGTGGAAACTGGCATCCCCGATGCCCACCCCATTTCCTCCCCTGTGAGCTTGATGATGGGGCCTCGAAGGCAGCGTGTCCAAAAGTCTAGATGTCTGGGGGCAGGAGGGAGATCATCCTTGCTCTGGGCTTTCCATGGGGCTGAATCTCTTTGCTTGAGTGGATGTTTCTAGTGGCCCTTCATCTTCAAAATCTTTCAGTTTTCCATCTCCCTATTCAGTGTCCAGAGGCAGCACCTCCTCCAGCCCTCCCATTGCCCATGTATGGTTTTGAACTCTGTCTCCTTTCCTGCCCTGCAGTCCATCAGCTCCTTCCTGGGCTCACCTCCTCGGTACATCTACTCAGTTCCCCAAGCAGCACCAAGGCACAGGAATAGTCCAGCTTCTCCCTCTCCCTGATGGCCTCATCAGGCATTGGGTCAGTCTCCCTCACTTCCATGGTATCCAAGTGTGTTCATGCTGCTGTAACAGAATACCGTGGCCCAGGGCTTCTAAGTGACAGAAATGTAGTCCTCACAGATCTGAAGGCAGATCTGGTGTCTGGTGAGACCCGCCTGCTTCAACTTCACAGGTGGAAGGGCCCAGGGAGCTCTTTGGAGCCTCCTGAGGGCACTAATCCTACCTAAGAGGGCACCACCCTCATGACCCAACCACCTCCCAAAGCTTCACCTCCTCACATTATCACACATTGCATTTCAACATGTGAATTCAGACCATAGCAACAGAACATGCATTTATCACAGGTTCTTTGTTTTTTGGGGGGGGCGGGGTTTGCCACCAGAGTGGCCTCCAGCCTGCTGGGTGGCCTGGTGCAGGTCATGGCCTCTCCTCTCAGTCAATAGCAATGACACACTGGTACCTCACTTCTGGGGCTGCTCATGGCTCTGCCCTGGTGCCTCCTCCTCCCCGACCTCTTGGCATCAGGCCAAGGGCTCAGTGCATAGATTCCCCACCTTGCTACCCACTCACACTTGTTGCGTGACCTCCCTGTGTCCAGACTCTAAAGACCCTCTTTACACTGACAATCTCAGCTTCTCTCATCAGCACCTTTCTCTAGGACTCCAGAGTCAAACACCCACCACCTGTGCTGCATCTCCCCAAGTGCGCAGCAGACATCGCAGAGGAGCGCTCCACCCCTATACCCTGAGCCTTCTCCTGACTACACCAGCACCTTCCTTCCACACTCTCTCTCCCCACACCCAACCCCTCAGCCAACCTGTCAGCAGCTCTAGGATCCATCTTCAGTTTTTCTCAAATCTGGCTACTGCTCATATTCCCAGGCTGGACTGAATGACACCCATCCCTCCATTCCCTGCATAATAAGCTGACTTCCTGCTAGCCAGGTCACCTTCCAGTGGCTCCCATTTTCTCAGTCAAAGCCACCCCCTTCTGTCTACCCCACTCACCATTCCTCTGGATCTTGTCCCTGACTGATACATAACTGGCCTTGTGGCTTCCTTGGCCTTCCTGGTGAGCCATGAGCACATCAAGCACCCCTTCACCCGGAGACCTCACTCTCTCTGCACCAGGACCCCAGAGAACCTCTCAGTCCATCAGCCTGTTTTAGATCATGTGTTAGCTTTTTTGTCACCGTGACCAGATACCTGAGAAAACAATTTAAAGGAGAAGAGGTTTAATTTGGCTCATGGTTCAGGGGATTCAGTCCAAGGTCAGCTGGCTCCAAGGCAGGAACATCATGGCAGAAGGGCTGATGGAAGAAACCGGCTCAACCCAGGGCCTCCAGGAAACAGGGGAGGCAGGGGAAGAGCCCAACAGGAAAGGGCCAGGGGCCAGTTATAGTCCCCAAGGCCACACCTCCACAGCAAGCCAGATACACTCAGAAATGCGCCTTACGAATCTCCTAGGTGGCTCCCAAGCCAGTCAAATTGACAAACATGACAGATCTGCATAGGCTTCCACACGCAATGCCTGGCCAGCATCTGTCCTGGTAACACTCGCCTTCCAGCCCAACTTTTTCTCTGTGGCCCTTATCACTTCCCATCAAGTTGCGCATTTACCTTTTCCCACCTTTTAAAATCTTTATTTTACCTTTCTGTGATATATTCCATGGGGACAGGAATTGGATGGCTGACGGAGAGGACAGATGGTGTCATAGCCATCATCTCCTGCACACTGACACTCCATCTTGCTGCAGGATGTCATTTAAGGATTTCAAGACCCACTTTGACAAAGTGGAGATTTGCAACCTCACACCTGATGCCCTGGAGGAGGACACTCTCCACAGATGGGAGGTGACAATCCACCAAGGAAGCTGGGTTCGGGGCTCCACAGCAGGGGGCTGCCGGAACTTCCTGGGTAGGTGGCTCCCTGTCATTCCTGGTGCCATTCCCAAGTGTCCAGCCCAGCCCAGGACATCAAAGGTCAGGGCCAGGACTCTTGAGAAAGCCTGAATTGTGGAGCTGGACTACAGGATTCAGGGATGACTGGAGAAATAAACTATAGAGGCTTAATAGGAAGCTGATAAGAATTTTGAAAGGGAACTCCACTTTACAACTTGGGTTATTTACCTTTTGGGTTGTTACAAGTATAGGAAACAGAAGTCACAAGTCATACCTGATTAATTGTCCCACACAACTGAAAAGTTCAGAGGACAAGTAGCACAGGCTTTGGGCACGGTTCTATTAGAGCTCTGGCTCCATTTGTTTGTCATCTTCTGCTCTCCCTTCCTCCTGTGTTGACTTCATCCCCAGTTAGGCCTGCTTTGTAAACATGGGAGAGGTGCCACCCACACTTAGACCTTCCTGAACCCTCTCCACACCCATAACAAGAGCTTGTACGGTCGACATGCAGAACACCTGACTTCCTCCCACTGGAAAGTCCAGTGTTGCCTGGTGAATGCTGCGAGCTGAGTGTCTTTGTTCCAGTTCTGGGTGGCGAAAGGGACAGTTATAGACCAGAATTCATTCTTGTATCTGGGAGTAAGGTCCAATCTACTCAAACGACTCACAACACAAGCTCGCTACCTTTTCCTCTGAAATGCCAAGTAAAAAAATAAGACAGAACAGACCTAAGCAAACCAGACCCAGGAGGATGTCTTTTGGAAGGAGGTGGAAATGAAGAGGGAACACCAACCAGAGTGATTAGAACAGGGAGAGAAAAAAATTTTCTCAGGTTGGGAAGACCTGGTGGGATGGGTAGAGTGGGGTGTGTGTGTGTGTGTGTGTGTGTGTGTGTGTGTGTGTGTGTGTGTGTGTGTGTGTGTGTGTTCTTTGTACGTTTAAGGAAGTGACATAACTCACCCACTTCTTTCCCATGGCAGATACATTTTGGACCAATCCACAGATACAGCTGTCCCTGACAGAGCAGGACGAGGAGCAGGAAGGATGTACTTTCCTTGTAGCTCTGATGCAGAAAGATCGGCGGAAACTGAAGAGGCGCGGTGCTGACATGCTGACCATAGGCTATGCTATCTACCAGGTAGGGGACGAAAGTCCACTCAGAGCGCACTCTGAGCTCCCAGGTACTTGATTGCATGCCTAAGGTCTACATCCAGTCCCTGACTGTGTCTGAGGAGCCAAGAGCTGCAGCCCCTAGAGCACCCTGCTTCCACCACAGAGCCCTGAGGAGCATGGACACCTGAGCAGAGACTTCTTCAGGTACCACGCTTCCCTGGCCAGAAGCAAGACCTTCATCAACCTGAGGGAAGTCTCTGACCGCTTCCGGCTGCCCCCGGGGGAGTACATCCTGATCCCCAGCACCTTCGAGCCCCATCAGGAGGCTGACTTTTGTCTGAGGATCTTTTCAGAGAAGAAGACCGTCACCAGGTGAGGAAAGGGAGCAAACTCCAGGACCCTCCTCCTGAGAGGTGCACATGAGAGGCCACCTGGGACTCCAGCCCCATCTCACCTTTGCCACTGTGCCCTGTGAAACATTCAAAAAGCTCCACACATCTTCCTGTAGCTCTGGGTTTCTCACCTTTAGGCAAACTGCTAAAGATTTGCCAGCCCAACTGCTCCCAGAATCATGTTCACAGGGCTCTGTTTTCCAGACCTTGTCACCAGGACACTTCACCAGGAAACTTCTGGGGGTGGGGGGCACATTGTTTTAGTCACTTTCCTCATCTCTGAGACACAATACCTGACACCACGTCTTTAGGGAGCAAGGGTTGATTTTGACTCACAGTTCCAGAAGTTCCAGTCCATGGTTGGCAGGCTCCACAGCAGAAACAATATGGTACAAGAGCAAGGGCGTGGCCAAAGAAAGATTATCACATCATAGCAGCCCGAAGCAGAGAAAGAAGGGAGGAGCCTGGGAGAGAGACAGACCTTCCTAAGTCATGCCTCCCTACTGACCTCTTCCAAACAGGCCCCACCTCCAAACAGCAGACCCACCAATGAGTACAGCACCTGCCTGATCCAATCACCCTTCAAAAGGCCTGCCTCTGAGCACATGAGAGTTTGGGGGGAAAATCCAGATCCAAAAGTGCATTTAGGGATGCTAGACTTATTTCTGTGCTTGTGATGACTGCAGGTTTAGAGAGTGACATGTCCTTTCAGCTCCTTTACATGAATGCTGATGGCCTGGACCACTTCACACTCCCACACTCTACCCCTGCTCACTCCAAGAGTCATAAAATCCTTCTGTATCTGTATCTTCCTCCTCTTCCTCCTTGTCCTCCTCCTCCTCCTCCTCTTCCTCTTCGGCTGGCCTTGAACTTGCAGCAATCCTCCTGCCTCAGCCTCCCAAGGGCTGAGACTACAGGTGTGCACTACCACACCCGACTGTATCTGTTACTTCTAAGGAAGACTTTCCCTTGCTGCCTTTCGACATTGGTTGCTCTGTGGCAGAGGGGAAATGATTCAAGACATAAAATCTGTTTCTTTACCCAATGAAGCTATTCTAAAAATTGTAGACAATAGCCAGGACTGGTTCTGTATTTTTGCTATGCAAATCCCCAAGGGGGAGCAACCTGCACAGAGTTGGCAAGAGATCCAGCTGTAACACACAGCCCACCCTGGTTTGCTGCTGCTCAGCGAGCACAGGTGGTGGATGGCTGCACGGAGAAGACCCTCAATCCCAAAGCCCAGCCATGCTAATGACAAGAGGCCTGGTTCTTTCTCTCGGCTAAACAGAAGCAGTAATTAACTTTTTAAGTCTTAGAGAATTTTAGAAGGATTCTGTTGCATGCACCTAGGGATAAGGAGACCAGGGAGAACTGCCTGGCTCAATCTTTTCTTTTTTTTGTACCAGGGATCCAACTTAGGACCTTGCACTTGCCTTGCAGGCGTGGTGCCACTGAGCTAAATCCCCAGTCCAGGCTCAATCTTAATGTTTATTTTGTTTGTTTGTATTGCCTTTGAATTTTTCATTTTTTTCTTTGGGAATGCCTCAGGTTTTACCCTATAAGATTGCATTCCTCCAGGGCCAGGGATTTAGCTCAGTGGTTCCTTCGCCTGCCAAGCACAAGGTCCTGAGTTCGATCCCTGGTACCAAAAAAAAAAAAAGATTGCATTCCTTCAGATGTTTTCATTGTCAACAAAAGTTGAAGCCTGCTGCTGTCCAAATACTGGGGCTCCCCTAAATATGCGAACAGAAAAATTAAGAGTTTTCATCATTTTTCCTCTTTTCCCCAAACATGAGCCTACAAACACACAGCCCCTAGTGGGAGGGTGAGGGGTGTGGCTTGCAGCTTCAAGGTTTTGTTGTTGATTGTTTCTTTCTTTCTTTTGTTTGGGGCATTTTTTTTTTTTTTTTGGTCCCAACTCCATGACTCTGTAATCTTTTTAATTCCTCCACCCGTGATAAAGTCCGGGTGGGCTGAGTGATGTCTGAGCCCTGTGAAGCTCCCTTGGGGATACCTTGATGGGGCAGGTGTGGGGTGAGGCTGTCCTCCCTGGGACTTCTTGGAGGATCCCCACTCAGTGGCCTCATTAACATGCAAGGGGAGATAGGGAGCATCCTCTGGTTTGCTTTTTTTTGTTTCCAGAAGTCTAGGGTTTGCAGGTTCTAGTTGGGTAAGGGCTGCCCCATCTCCTCTGGCTTCCTTGCCAGCCAGGTCTGAGTGGCTGGGCAGGTGTCAAGGTGTGGGATCTGCAAATTCCCAAAAGGTTAAGGAGTACTGAAGGGAGCGAGTGTCAAGGCCTTGAGTCTGCAAACCCCAGGAAAGGTGAGGGGCACTGAGCAAGCAGGGTCCCCCCAGGAAGAGCCTTCCATGGCTCGAGCCTTGGTGAGAAGTTGCTCCCCACCTGAGGAGGTGTGTTTTCCATCCTGCAGGGACCTGGATGGAACCACAGACATCCACCTCCCCGAGGTGAGTCTTCTGCCCTGGTGGGGAGAATGGGACTTGGGCAAAGGCCCTGGAACCCTCCCTCCCGACCATGGTGCCCCTCAAAGCTCAAGGTCAGGAAATGGAGCTTGCGCTTGGGTTAGCAGCTGTGGTTCCAGCCCTGGATTCCAAGGTCTGTGCTTCGAGTCCCTCACAGCCCACAGGCTGCAGCAGGGCTGAGGCAGGGGCTTGGCGTAAAGTTCTGCATGTCGCCCTCTGCCTCTGGGCCTCCACCTCCACCTCAGAGGTGCCTGCTGCTTGTGGAGGGAACAGAATCACTTTTAAACATACTTTATTTTAGAAAAATAATCAACAAAAGGAAAGGAATGAGGCAGGTAGATTCTTTTTCGGTAAGTTCAAGGGACCCCCCCTGTGCTGTTGCTTTGGGGCAGAGGGGCCGATTTCATTTCGTCCCAGGGCTGAGAGGCCTTCAGGAGGCTCAAAGGTCTCCACTGGCTGGAGCTGCGGTTCTGGCTGCCACCCATCACCATGAATGAACAAGGAAACCAAAACCTCCCCAGATGTGCGTTGTCTCCCAGTTGTCTCCTGGGCAGCAGGCCCAGTGCCTGCTGTACAGACAGATTCCTGCCTTCCAAAGGTCCACTGCCTGCCCAACAGAGGTCAGAGCAGTAACTGCCATCCAAGGTCAGGGCAGGATAGAAGCATGGCAGCCCCAAGCCAGCCAACAGGCAGGGTCAGGCTTCCTTTACTTCCTCCCATGCTAACAGAAACTTATGGAAGCTGCCAGTTGGCATAGAGCCCCTTCTCTGGTCCCAACAGACCAACCCAGATAGGGTCAGTCATGCTGATATTTATGTTACTACATCAAAACTAAGCTGTTCATGTGCCTTCTGCAACACCAGGAGAGAGATGACACCCAGACCCCATGCAGGCCAGCTCTAGCCAGGAGGGGAGAAAACCTTCTGTTATAACCTCCACAAGTAAGGTTGATGGCAGTACCTGGAGCTACCCAAACACTTTGCTCTGCTTTTTTTTAAAATGATACTGGGGATTGACCCCAGGGCCTTTGCACTGAACTACATCCCCAGCTTTTTTTTTTTTTTTTTTTTTTTGTAGCAGGGATCAAACTCACCTCCTTGCACTTGCAAGACAAGAGGCAGAACCACTGAGCTAAATCCCCGGCCCTTCATAACCAGCTTTTTTTAAAAAAAATTTTTGTGACACAGTCTCATTAAACTGTCCAGGCTGGACTATAACTTGGGATCTTCCTGCCTCTGCCTCCCAAAGTGCTTGGATTACAGGACTGCATCTCCATGTCTGGTTTACCGGTCCATTTTCATATCATGCTATTTCTGGACCTGCTCAAGCTGCCTGTAAAGTCTGACTGTTCCGCCAGCCCAGCCGGGAGGCTGTGTTTACAGATGGGAGCTGCCTAATTTCTGAGTCACTGATGAAAGCCAGTTAGGCCTTTAGACCCTCTTTGAGGACAGTCTGTCCCTTGAGACTGGGAGTCCAGCTGAGCCAGTCCTTTAGGATCTGGTTCTGAAGAGCCTCTCACGGCCTCCAGACTCTGCCTCCCCACTCCCATGTTGACACATGTCTGGGCACAGTTCCAGCCGTCCCTCGGGGGCAGCACCTTGACGTGTCTGTGGGGAAGCGAATGCCAGGTCTCTTCCTGTGGCCTTTTGGTTATGTTTCAGCCTCTGCAGCCGACTCCCCCTGAGCAGGAGACAGAGGAGGAGCAGCAGTTCCGGGCCCTGTTCCAGGCCATCGCTGGTGAGGTAGGGGCCTGCCTTGGTCTTCTCTAGCTGGAGACATCAGTTCTGGTCTCGGAGGCCTGGTCTCAGCTTGTCCATAGCATCTCTCACCAGTGCACCTCTGCTGACAGGGTGATGGAGCCCAAAGTACTCAGAGCTCCCCAGAAGCTTCTCGAAGCAGATCAGGGACAGCCTTGAAGACGTGGCTCCTCTGAACTCTGCCCAGAAATTGCTGCTGTTAAGATGTGCTCTCACCAGGTGTGGCAGTACATGCCCGTAATCCCAACACTCTGGGAAGCTGAGGCAGGAGGATTGCAGTGAGACTAGCCTGGGAAACTTACCAAGACCCTCCCTATCTTAAAGTAAACATAGAAAAAGGGATGGAGATGTAGCTCAGGGTGAGGGGCCTGGGGTCAATCCCCAGTAACACACAAACCAATGCCCTCTCACTCCATGATGCCCAGGGAGGCCCCATTCCACTATACACTTGGCACCCCAGAAGGAGTCCCGGGGGCAGTGAGTGCTCAGGGTCAGATGTGGGCCACTGAGGAGGGACAGAGCCCCAGGCCCCACTTCCTGTCCTTGGCCCCCCACCCATTCCCACTTCTCCGTGGCTCAGCCCCATTGTCAGGCCTGGAACTCCTGGAGAACTGGGCGAAGCTTCACACACTCAGGTGTCCACCCTCTGCCAGACGCTGCCTCATACCATCGAGTCACCACGCTGAAGGAGCTGATGGACTGACTCAGGTGGCTGAGTGCCTAGAGGTGGAAGATGCTGCCCAGGGCTGAAGCCTACACCCAGGGAGCATCTGATGGTGACTTCACAGGCCCTGCAATGAACCAGCAGGGCAGGGGCCTGGGGCCACAAGCTGGGCTGGAGAAGGGGCCGTGTGCCCAGCTTTACCACAGTGGGAGAGTGACTGCCTCTCCCGATAGGGCAGAGTGGGTCTCAGTAGGGTGTAAGAGAGGGGAGAGAACCCCAGTGTCAGGTGTGTTCAGAGAATGCTGGAGGAGGCTGATCCTGGAGGTGTCAGGGTCAGAGCCAGCATGGTGGGCTCTAAGTTTCACAGGAGGTACATGGGGTCGGATTTGCCCTGCAGGAGTCTCAGTGTCTTCTGGATGACCCAGCACACAGCTCCATCTCTCCCCTCATTCAGTGTGAGCACAGCCTGGCTGCATCTGCACCTTCTTGCTTTTTCTTTTTTGCAATATTAGGCACTGAACCAAGGCCCCTTGCACTGAGCTACATTCCTGCCCTTTGTTATTTTGAGACAGAGTCTTGCTAAGTTGCCCAGGCTGGGCTTGAGCTTGGAATCTTCCCCCCTCAGCCTCCCAGAGTACTAGAATTATAAGCCTGCACCACCACTCCTGGCTGTGCTCATTTTCTTACCAGTGCCAACCCTGAATCCTCAGGCCTGGGGGCTTAAGGGGCAGAACTCCTGGCATATGTGAAAATAATTCCAAGGTATTATGTCCCACGCTGCAGGTTCAAGCCCTGGACAAATGATCCAATGGCATGACTGCCTACATTCATGAAAACCACCGGGGCAACTTGAAAAACTGCAGGCTCTACTCCTGCAAGTCTGGGGCAAAACCCAAGACTGCATTTCCAACAGGGTTTGCTGCAGGATGCAAGATTTACTGTACTGCCTGGATTGGTGGCTCTGAAATTCACCCGTAGGGGTTTTAAAATCATCAGTGAGCCATATTTCAGGGTCTTCCAATGTAATGGTGCCTGGGGTAAGCCCCAGAAGTGGGGTTTCTTTAGAGCTGTCCAGGCAGTGCCGCTGGGGAGAGGCTTGGAGGCTCACACCAGTGCTGCCAAATTCCTCTGGCATTTTAAGTCTTGTGAGGTCACCAGGAGCTATTTGCAGAGTATTTCTCCTCTGCAGGAAAGTTGGGCATCACGTCTCCTGCCAGGGTCTTTCCGGGCTTGGCTGTGCCTCCCTAAGAAGCCAATGGGCAGTAGCCATGAGGAGATGGACACAGTTGCATGCAGCAGAGTCTTGGGGCTAATCCAACACCTGAGCCGAGTAGAGCTCAGGACTCATGGAAACGCAACAGGAGCTGCTGGGGTGTAAGGCGCTATTGTCTCCACTTCCACAGGACATGGAGGTGACTGCAGAGGAGCTCGAATATGTTTTAAATACCGTGCTGCAAAAGAGTAAGTGCCATACCCATCAGGGACCAAGTGACCACACTGGCCTGTCCCTCCAGCTCCCGGGCTCCTTGCTCCTCCCCAGGACCTGTATCCTGGGCTGACTTTAAGGAAGCTTTACAAATAGCTGGCACTGTTGATTTCCTGGTAGTAAAAATTATGCTAGTCCAGCTGTGCTTTGTGCCTTATGCCTGTAATCCCAGAATTCTGGGAGGCTGAGACAGAAGGACCACAGGTTCGATCCTAGCCTGGGCAACTTAGAGAAATCCTGTCTCAAAAAATTAAAAAAAATAAAATTAAGATGAGAATGTAGCTCAGTGCATAGGCCCTGGGTTAAATCCCCAGTACCGCACGCACATGTGCACATGCGCGCACGCGCGCGCACACACACACATACACACATACTATATTACAGTAGAAAATTCTAAAAAAAGGCAGAAAAGAATAATGACAAAGAGGAAAATCACTGATTGCCTCACCACCCATAAATAACCACTGTGAACATGTGTGTGTGTGTGTGTGTGTGTTTGCGTGTGTGTATGCATGAGTGTCTATGTTGTATGTGTAGTCCCTGTATATATACAGAATCCATTTCAGGACAGTTTTGTCACTCCAAAAATAATTCCTTATTTCCCCCTTCCTCCTTCCATGGCCCCTAACAACCACTAGTCTACTGTCTGTCTTTATGGATTTGCCTTCTCTGGACAATTCACATAAAAGGAATCTGGGAATCATCTACTCCCAGACTTGTAGGAATAGAGCCTGCAGTTTTTCCACAGCACAATGTGTTTGAGATTCATTGATGTAGTGCAGTGTGTTGGGCTTCATTCCCTTTTATGGCTGAGTAATATTCCATTGTAAAATAGGGTCCATTGGATGGACCCTGTATTTATTTATTTATTTATTTATTTATTTATTTATTTATTTATTTGCCCATCCACAGATTTTTAGGTAATGAGCTATGCTTCTGTGAACATTTCTGCACCAGTTCTTTGGGTGGCATGTGTTTTCATTTATCTATAGATCAAGAGAGTTGTTGGATTCCATGCTAACTCTGTGCCTCATGTTTTAAGGAATCACCCAATTGTTTTCCAAAGGGGCTGTCTACATTTCTACCAGCAGAGTATCAGTGTTCAAATTTCCCCAATGCTTTTAAGTCCTGCCTTAAACTTTACTTTAATGAGCAGGTCATTAGACATGCTTCCAGATCCCTAAGGATTATGTATCATGTGAACTAATTTACTGGTAATACCCTTCCATCGGTCATTTATATCATTTCTAAATTTTGACATTAGTAACCTTATGATGAAAATCTTCTGTAATTTTTTTTGCTTGGGATTCTAAGGACTAGAATGAATGGATGAACCAGTACTTCCTTTGTCTGTTTTTATGCTTGTTTGTTTGTTTGTTATCTTTCTGTTTGTTTTTGTGGGGTTTTTGTTTGTTTCATTGCTGGGGACTGAACCCAGGGCCTCACATGTGCCAGGCAAACTCTACCACTGAGCTACATCCCAACCTGACATTTGCACTTTTAAGTCTTGTTGCTGTAAATTCTCCTTCTGAAAGGCCATGTCAACTTCTACTCTCAACAGCATCATAAGAGAATGTCCACATTATGACTCTGGGACCTCAGATCTAGCCACACTTCCAGGTTCTCAGCAGAAGAGGGCATAAGTCTGTCTTACCAGGTCAACTGAATTCTGCTTGCATGTGTGATTCCAGAAAAGGATCTCAAATTCAAGAAGCTAAGCCTGATCTCCTGCAAGAACATCATTTCTCTGATGGATGTATCCTTCCAAACAGTTTGCTGTCATGAGGGCCAGGGGTTTCTGTTTGCACACATTCTGAGGATCCCACATGCTCAGCCAATAGGAAGCCTTCAGAGGAAAGACTCAGACACAAGGAGCCCTGGGTGCTAGATCTGGGTCAGAACCAAAGTCCAGGACCATCCAGTGGGGAGAAGGTATCCAAAGAGGCTTAGGAGTCATGCTGGCACTTGGGGCCCTATAGAGTACAATGAATAGTCTGCTTGTGTGTTTTTGCAAACATTTAGGTGGCCCCTCCCCAGCCCACCCCTTCCAATTCCCCTCATCAGAGATGCATCATTAAAGCCACCCCCTGAATCTGTCACTTAGGCCAGACATCAGCCTCCCCCTGGTTTCCAGAGCTAGGGTCCCACAACAAGCTTCGGTTGCTCCCTTAACCCATGTGGCCAGACCAGAGGCAATGGGAAGCTGGACTTCAGTGAATTCCAGATGTTCTGGGACAAGCTGAAGCAGTGGATTGTATGTGACCTGGTGTAGACACCCAAGCCCAGAGCAAAGTGGGGCAAAGGCAGAGGCTGAGGGTGGTACTGGGAGAGGGGAGGGGAGGGGTCGTGGTAGAATCCTGATGCTTAACGGAAAGAAGGCCCTGGGCCATGGCAGTGTGCTAGCCTTGGATGAGTGAAGACTTGAGTTTGATTAGCACTGGAGAGGAGAGACAGACAGACGCAGAGTCAGAGAGAGAAAAACAGAGACAGAGTCAGGGGGCCCAGCCGGACCTTGCTTCTACAGCCTGGAGGTTGAGGGTGGGGTCTCCTCCTGGGCACCTGCCACCCAGTTACTATCGTCCGCATCACCTGCTGGGCATTGTCTCCTCATCGCCTCACTCCCCCCCCAGAACCTGTTCCTCCAGTTTGATGTGGACAAGTCCGGCACTATGTCCTCCTATGAGCTTCGGACTGCACTGAAAGCCGCAGGTAAAGGAAAACCCAGGGTGGTGGTGCTGCCTCCTGGGCCATTTGCCTACAACCCGAGCAAGTGGCAGGCAGGAGCAGGTCTTATGCCACTGGAAGGTGAGTCTCTGAGTGGCGCTGACACTTCTTAAAGTCACCGTCCCCAGAGCAACATGGCAGGCCTGGCCCCAGAGCTCCCTTGCTCATGCCAGATCCTCATTTTAAATCAGGGTGCATATCAGCAGGAATTTTTAAGAATGAACTTGTTCTCCCCTCACAGGCCTCTCAGCCGCTGGCCAAGTTTTCTGGCCAGCACAGTGATGTATGACTCTTTGGTGGCCCACCACAATGCTTCCAGACCTCTAAGTGCTACTCTGTGGCTGTCATTATCACAACTAGACAGAGCGAGCCTCCCTGTGGTTTGGGCAACCATGCTCCCCTCCACCTACCACCTGTGGCCTGTCCCCAGCTCTGCCAACACCAGGCTCTGAATTCAAACCGGATGACTCAGTTGATGCCCAACTACTTTCCATGAAGGACAGGCTCCCAGTGGCATTTCCACCACTTGGTAGTCACTGGCCAGTAGGCTGGTCTTGGGGGGCTCAGGGTCCTGTGCACCAGCCATGGTTTTGGTGGCTCCTGTGCAGCCTGAGCCCAGTGTACTTTGTAGACAGGGCAGCTACAGCTCATGACATGGTCCTTTCCCAAGGCCCCAGACATCTGGAACACACCCAGGTCATGGCCTGATGGAGACAGAAAATAAGATGCATTATCAAAGTGGAGAATGCCACAGCTGAAGCAGTGCTTGACTCTCCAGAGCAGGAGGAGCGGAGGATGGGATGAAGGGACTCTCAGAGATGAGGGATGTGACCAAATTTTCCATCTTGACTTGAAGAGGGGGATTCCCTACCCCTAAGTCCATGGAGGCAGACGCCAGGACCCTGGCACAGCCACAGCCAGTACCATTGTGCGGGCTCTAGAAACTGTGCTCTGGGACTAACTGGCTGCCTCCTCTGGCTGGAATCTGGAGGAAGAGGCAAGAAGTGTGGACTTTGGATAGTTCTGTGAACACATTGGGCTGGGCACATGGGCTGGGATGGGAGAGGGAAGGAACACAGCTCCTTAGAGAACTGATTAACAATTAGGGACTGGGTGCACCTCAGTGGTAAGTGCCTGCCTAGCATGGGTTCTGTCCCCAGAACCTCAAAACTGAAGTAAAGTAGCATACGATTAGAAATCAAAGCTCTAAACATGGATCTAGAAGGAACTCTGCTGTGAGAAGCTGAAGCCAGAGAAGGGAAGCCACACACACCCCACAGCCAGGGCAGCACCAGAGCTCCAGCAGCCTCCTGGCTGCAGCCTGGTGCCACCTTCCATGGTGCCAGGCAGGAAGGAGCCTGCACAGTGTCCTCATGTGGGCTGCAGTGCCCCTCGGAGACACATTCTAGGCTGAAATGCACCGAGTGATGTTTATGTACCTCAGTATCCAGCTTGGAACCTTCTGGGGCAGGTGCTGGCCAGGGAGAGCTGCTACAGAACCAGTGTGGGACTCAGCTGCCATCCAGTGTTGTCCGCTCAGTGAGGCCTTCTTGAAAGCCAGCCAGACCCCAGGGGTGATGTTGATGGCAAAACCAACACTATGAGCTCCTTAGACACATTATATTCAGATGGCTCCCTCAGTGCTCACGGTTCCCAACACAGACATGCCCCACCCACATCCAGACCAGGGACAAGCCCCTTAGATCAGGAATCTTAGCTCCGTGGAGCAGCCATTGGCTCTTTTAACAGCTTACCCTTGGCCACCTGGGAGCCCTGGCACTGTGGACTCATGGACCAACATGGCAACTCCCAGCCTCCTGTCCCTCCGCAGGCTTCCAGCTGAGCAGCCACCTCCTGCAGTTGGTTGTGCTCAGATACGCGGATGAGGAACTCCAGATGGACTTTGACGACTTCCTCAACTGCCTGGTGCGGCTGGAGAACGCGAGCAGTGAGTGTTGGGGGATGTTGGGGTGGGGGACACCTCAGGGCATGTTCAGTCACCCTCTTCAAGCATATAAGAAACAACCTGAGCTGGGCACTGTGGCACACTGTAATTCCAGCACTCCGGGAGGTTGAGACAGGAAGATCTTAAGTTCCAACCCATCCTGGGAAACTTAGCCAAACTCTCTCAAAATAAAAAAGGGCTAGGGATATAGCTTAGGACAAGGCATGGGCCCTGGGTTCAATCCACAATGTTGGGGAAAAAAACCTGGCAACATACAGCAAAGATAGAACCAGAGGGCCACTATGATCTATGCAGATGAGTGTGCCTGTGGGCAAGGCTGAGGGCAGAGGCGTCTTCCCACAATGCATGTCTCCTGACCCCTGTTCCTCACATAATCAGTCTCTGCAAAGGATGGGGGAGGGGGGATATGTTGTATCAGAGGAAAGGTCCCCTCTTGGGCCAAACCCATTGCATAGTATAGAATCAGAAGAGTCTCGGTGTTCCCACTCCCTTCCTCTGTAAACCAACAAGATTATTATAGCAGGAAGGAAGAAAAGTCATATATGGGTGCTCATCGATGCTATATCCATTATGACACCTACTCCCTGTGGAGGAGGCCAGAAGTGTCCAGGCTTTGATGTGCCAAGTGCAAAAGGACCCAGGTCCCAGGCACCTTGTGCTGAGTCAAATGCTCCGGAGTCTCCATCATGAAAGTCTGGAGTTTTGAACAAAGAGCCCCACGTTCCACTTTGCACATGACCTCCCCAATTGTGCATCTAGTCCTGCCTAGCATTTGCTAAAATCTGCCCAATAGACGGCCTCAAGGCCAGGTCTTCGGTTCACAATGGGACTCCGTCACCCAGGTGACGGACACGGTGATTTCTGACTTGGACTTGTCTCCATTAGCATGAAAGCTGCTGGGGTTGGAGGGCACACTTAGTGAGCATTCAGTAAACATGGTGGCGGCCGGGGAGTCAGGGACAGAAGGCCCTGGATGTCCTTCCAAGAGGCAGAGCTTCTTCAGGTAGTGACAGGTACCCAGGAAGAGGTGATTGCTGAGAGACCTGCCCCAAAGATGACACTCATTACACTCACGGGGTAGTCAGAGCAGACCCTAGGAATCGGAGATTGGGAAACTTCTCTCTTCTTGGCCGATCTTCCCCTTCTCAGCCCTTCACGTCTGATCTTTCCTGGCCCCACTCTGGCTGATCTTCTGGTGGAGGAGAGCCAGGGAAGAGGCCCTCAGGCTTCTGGTATCCTCACAGTGCATCCGCTGGGAAACTTGCCAAGGCTACAGCTTTGCCCCAGTGTGATTTCAACTTTTAACCATAGACATTGTCAACCATGCAATTACATACAGAGAATAGCAGGGTCCCGTGTTCCTCACACCAGTGCTTCACAAACTTCGCTACACATGACAATCCCTCATGGAGCTTGAAAATTGTGGTGATGGAATAGGGATGTAGCTCAGTGGTGAGCACCTGCCTGGCATGTGCCAGGACCTGGGTTCCTTCACACACAGCACCAAAAAAAAAAAAAGTTGTGGTGACCAGGTTACACAGTAGACCAATTAGGTTACACTCTCAGGGCTGGGGATTTATAAAACACTCCACACCGCATCAGGATTTATAAAAACTCCCCAGAAGTTTCCAACACTATTTGTCCAGCCTCAACAATTTTCCCTCCAACACATACTTTTCCCCCTGAATTATTTAGTAACAGATCCCAGAGACTCTATCCTTGCATCTGCAAACATCTCCAGTGGGTAGGCTGGTGACCATGGATTTCAGGGGCTGTGGGACTCCAAAAGGTTAAAACAGGGAAATTTTGGATGCTGGAGCTCACCTGCCACCACATAGGGTAGGTGACAGCACGAGCTGCTACTCCCAAGGCCACCGTCCTGCTGCAGCAATTGAAGTCCCTTCTGTTGGCCCAGTCCTCAAGCTGTGCCCAACCATCCCTGGTTCCCACCAGAGGGAGCAGCTCCCCCACAAGTGGCCTTCCACTTGCTGAAGAGACAGTCTCCACAGTGACACCTTTCTGTCTCTCCCCTCAGGGGTGTTCCAGGCCCTCAGTACGAAGACCAAGGACTTCATCTACCTCAACATAAATGAGGTATGGCCCCTGCAGTTGCTTCTCCAAGAGTGTCACTGAATTCAGTATCAGCGAGGGCCACATTCAGTGCAGGGGTGACAATATGGTAGCTATTTCTGAGGTGCCGTTCACTTGGCTTAGTGATTACGTCCATTGCTAAGTGACAGTAGAATCCCCATGTGCAGAGTTGCAAACTGAAGCACAGGGATATGGACCACCTTGAATGGAGGAGTGAACACACCACCTTCTTGATTGGCTCCTCTGCCTGCCTCCTAGCTCAAGATCTGTCCACTCTCCCTCATGCAGGTCATCCTGTGACTTCCATGGTGTGTGTGTGTGTGTGTGTGTGTGTGTGTGTGTGTGTGTGTGTGTATACACCTCAAAGCCCTGAGAAACACAAGACTTAGCCCATTGCAGGAGCTGTCCCAGGGATGACAGGGCCTGGGTGTGTAGATGGGTTTCTGCAGCATGCAGAGAACATCCAGGGTTTCATGTTGACCCTCTCCTGGCTGCGGGCCATGGGCCTTGCCCAGGGCAGCTTGTTAGAATGCAGAGCACAGGTCCTTTCCAGCCTTGCTGCATTAGAATCTCACTTCCAGGGACCCTGTGATTCCTGCCTACATGAAGTCTGAGGACTGTGGTCGATGTTCTCCCGGCCAAAGGCTGATGAGAACTATGGGATGCTTTCTTTCAATTTTTCACAATTTTTCTTTCTCTCTTTTCCACTCACTTTGTGTCTCTCTGTTCCATTTTGCTGTCTCTCTGGTGGGACCATAGTGAGCCAGGCCACCAGCGCCCCCTCCCTGTCTTCTGCACCCACACTGCCATCATAAGCTCATCCCCAGCCTCAGAAGCCCCAGTCTGGGGATCAGATAACACTTTACTGACTGTTCTAAGACTGACAGGTGTAGTGGGATGCAAAACCTTCCTCTTCTGTCCTTTGCACTCCAATTTGGATTGATATCCTGCTCTGTGCCTCAGTTTCACTATCTGCAGAAAGAAATAGAGGCATTGATCTTACATCAAAAGATTGATTCATAATATCATAGAAATGGTGATCATTATGTTGGCTCACTATTGGTTTTTCCATATGTGTCTCTTGGATCCCTGGACACATTATAGCTTCTCTGAGAATAGAAGCAGAATGTTCGCTTTTCTTCAGTATTCTCTTCCAACTTTAGCACATAGGACACATGCAGTAAATATAACTCCGCTGATCCATTCAGATTCAAGAAGCACCCCAGGATTCCAAAGAGAGACACGTGTCCTCAAACTGTTCTCTCATGAAAATGGGGGGCTAGAGGCCCACCTTCATCTCTTGCTTCCTGCTGAATCTTGCCACTAGTTGGCACAAGGAAAGCGTGCGTTGCTTTTGTTCTTGGTGGGAGGGAAAGTGGCAGCTGGGTGACATTGGCCAAAGGTCCTAGAGATCCTGAAATGTGCAGGAAACAGTCCACCGTCAGGGGCAAGGTGTCCCTGCCAACTCCAGTGTCCACAGGTGGGAGCTAGACCGTGCTCCTGCCTCGCCCATGTTACCATTCTGAGCAGCGGAAAACTCTTTTCATCTTCCTCTAAGCCTGCTGTACAACTCTGGCTGCCCATTAGCCTCACCTGGGTGATGTTAAAACCCATGCCTCAGCCGAGGCCCCAGACCAACTAAATTGGAGTTTCTGAGAGCTCCTGGAGCAATGGGAGTCAATTTAGGGCTGATACTGCACCTGCAGTCCCTCTGCTCGAAGAACCTGTGAGTCTTCATTGCCTTGATTCTACTCAGGCCCTGCCCAGGAAAGAAGGCAGGGAGGGGAGAGAGAACATCCCACATAACCCTACTCCCCAGGTCATCATGCTGTGATCTGCAAGCCTGGCAGGAAGAAGAAGTGGGATGGACTTGGATGGGGAAAAGAGGAGAGGAGAGGGGATGAGAGGAACTTCACACACATCCCCGGGAGCTCTCATATATAGACCACATGCCTGGACCCTGCTTCCTTCACAGCAGCCTTGCAGTGCCAGAGTTACCTCTCCCCCCAGGCACAGGGGCTCCTCACCAAGGAGAAAGGCTCCTCACACTGCCCAGCCATTGTACCTTGGCGAGGGATCCCCTCACCCAACAGAGAGAGAGAGAGCACATGCTACCATCCCTCTCTCACTGTCTGTGCTTGATGTAAGATAAATTGCAAAGGACCTTTAGAGAACTTAAAATGCTGAGAATTTGTTAATTTTTTAAGTTTGGCTTCATATGGAGGCAGAAGTCCAACTTTGCAGGCAAAATGATCAAATGGCCAGAGCTCCCATTGTCATTAGCAAACTGGGGCCATTCCTGATGCTGGAGAGATAAGCCCTTATCTTTTTCTCTTTATTTCCAGTTCATCAATTTGACAATGAATATCTGAGTGGCCTGGCAGGGATGCAGCCTGTCCAGCTGTGTCTTGATTTTGGAACCATGAACCTCAGAGCTGCTCTGGTGGAGAGCATCATGCTCAGCTCCTCCTGGAGCATCTCCCTGCTTCTCCCAGCTGCCACCCTCTCCATCTCCATCTGAAGAATGAAACAGATTTGGCCTCATTCTCTGATCTTGTGAAAGCTCACTCTGTGAAATCACTGTCTTAAGGGGGTGGACTGTACATGGTTAGTGTCTTCTCACTCCACTTACCCTCCTCGCTCCCTTTCATAATTCTGCAAAATTCTAGCACCCAAATCTAGGCTTCCATGTGGCATTCATCATAGTGCTCAGATGTCCTTTATAAAACAGTGTTCTCCAACACATGTGAGGGAAGGGGATGGGATGAGTGGAAGGGTGTGAGAGTGTGAGGTCATAACTGAGCGTTTCTGCATCACATACGTGTTTCGTTAATTGAGGAGCAGTCAGACAATCTCAACATCCTCATAAGAGAGGAGCAACAGGGAAAGCTCTGCACCCTTTGCTGGGATAGATTCTGTCCAGGCATTTTCATGACCAAAGCCTGGGGGTCAGAAAAGCCAAGTGTTATGCATTCTTTTGGGGGAGTCCAGAGTCTTTTATTCCTCTCCCCAATGAGGGAAGAAGCCTCATTATAGCTCCCAAACATGGAACAGAAAATTACTACTAAGCTGGCAAAATGGGATACTGGTTCAACAAGTTCATGGTCCCACTTTTTTACTGGTGTACTGGCAGCAGAAGAGGGAGAAAATGGGGGGCCCAGTGTCCCAAGAGGGAATGGGGAGAATGGTTGTGGGAAATTCAAGTCAGAACCCTGTACCCTCCTCATAACAAAGAATGCTTGTGCCTGACCGCAGAGTCACATTTATGAAGCAAAACTGGATATAGCTGAAAAAAACACAAAACAATAATTGTAGTTAGAGAGCTTAATACCCTGCTTTTAATTATTAAGAGAACAACTAGACAGAAAATCAATAAAAGAAGATTTGAACAACCCTATCAACCAACTTTACTAACATTTGTAGAACACTCTGCCCCAAAATAATGAATACACATTTTTTTTTCAAAAGGACATGGAACAATCTCCAAGTTAGACCATATACTAGGCTGTAATATATTTAAAATAATTTAAATCATTTAAAATATGTTCTACAGCCACAAATGAATTAAATAATAGAAAAAGGAAGAAATTTGAGTAAGCGTCCATTTTTAAAAGAAATTAACATATTTTTATTTTTTAAAAGCCCATGGCAGCCTGAGAGTGTGCCTCAGCAGCACCACACCTGCCTGGCAAGTGCAAGGTCCGGAGTTCAATTCCCAGAACAGGGTGGTGGAGGGAAGGCCATGGGTTAAAGGGGAAAAAAATCATAGTTGAAATCAGAAATATTTTTAGCTGAACATAACAAAGATACAGCACATCAAAATGAGCAGAACAGGGCCAAATAGGACTTAGAAAAGTAAAAAGCTCTCAATCAATAATTTAAGCTTCCAGCTTAAGAAGAGAAAGAGAGAGAGAGAGAGAGACAGAGACAGAGATGGGATGGGGGGATTAAACTCAAGAAGGCATAAGGAAAAGAAATGAAGCTCAGAGCAGAAATCAGCTAACTAGAAAACAGAACAGTAGAAAAAAGCTAGGAAATAAAAAGTTGGCTCTTAGAAAGATCAACAAAATTGATAAACGTTTAACTAACTCAACTAAGAATAAACAGAGAAGACACAAATTGGCAAAATCAAGAATGTAAGAGAGCATCACTGGTGACTCCACAGAAATTTGAAGAATAAGTGAATATTATGAACAACTTTATGCCGACACATTTGACAACTCAGATGAAATGGAAAAATGTTTAGAAAGAAAGAAATTAGCAAAACTGACTTGAGGAAACTGAAAATCCTGATTCAGATAAAGAAATTCAAACAATAGTTTTTAAATCGTCTCATGAAGAAATGCCCATGTCCAGATAACTGATGAATTCTGTGCCATATTTACCAAGCTTACATGACTCCTTTAAAGTATAGATGAAGAGGGAAGACTGTCCAATATATCCTATAAGGATAGTATTGCCCTAGCAAAGACACAACAAAACCACCAACCAGTGTCTGCACATTGCAATAATTCTTAACAAAATGTTACCAAACCAAATCCAGAATCATGTAAAAAAAAAAAAAGAAAATTACACACCATGGAGCCAGGCATGATGGTGCACACCTGAAATCCCAGCACTGAGGCTGAGGCAAGAGGATCGCTGTGAGTTGGAGACTAGCATGGACTACATAGCAAGTTCAAGGCCAGCCTGAGCTACATAGTGAGGTCCTGCCTCAAAAAAACCAGAAAACGGGCCTGGGATTTAGCTCAGTGGCACCTCGCCTGCCTCGCAAGTGCAAGGTCCTGAGTTTGATCCCTGGTACAAAGAAAAAAAAAAAAACAGAAAAAAAAAATTACACACCATGACCAAATAAAATTTATCCCAGGAATGCAAGGTTTGTTTAACATCCAAAAATCAATGATTACAACATATGAATGATGGATAAAACTGATTGCAGAAAAAGTGCCTCAAAAAATCAACACCATTCATGATTAAAACTTTTTTAAAAACTAAGAAGTGAAGGAAACTTTCTTGACTTTATTAAGGGCTTCTATGAAAAACCTACATGTGGCATCAAACTTAACAGTAAAAGATAGAGAATAGATTGGGAATAAGGCAGAGATATCAGTGCTCACCATATTAGGCACGAAAAGCAAGGAAATGCAAATAGCTTGGGAAAGAAACAGTAAGTTTGTCTTTACTCACAAGTGGCATGAGTCTATATGCAGAAAATCCTAAAGATACTACAAAGAAAGTGCAAGACAAAACATAGGTACATAAAGAACCAAGAACACTTTTTCCTACAAAACTTACTATAATCAAAAGACTTTGTTTTGGCATAAGAAAAAGCATGTAGATAAACTGAACATGCCAGAAATAAACTTATTTTTATGGTAAGTTGATTGTTTACAAAAGTGTTGAGTTAACTCAATGGAGGAGAAGACAGACTTTAACAAATGGTGCTGGAACAACTGGATGTTTATGTAACCATAAACAAAAAAGAGGAAAAAAAGGACTTAGACAGTTATGTCACATTATACATAATAATCATATATTGTACCAAAATGTAAGAGCTAAAACTATCGATATTCTAGAATAAAGCATAGGAGTACATCCTTGTGACCTTGGATTAGGCAAAGATTTCTTGTATGTAACATCAAAACATGATTCATAAAAGAAAAATTTGGTAAATTATACTTCATTGAAATTAAAACATTTACTTTTGTTTTTCAAAAAGTGTCATTTATAGAAAGAAAAAGAAAAGCCACAGATTGGAGAAAATATCCACAAATTGAATGTCTGGTAAATGATTTGTACACAGAATACATAAGTACTTAGACTCAATAAGAAGACAAACTCAATATTTTAAATGGGCAAACATTTAAACAGATACTTCTTCAAAGAAGATATGTAAATAGCTAATAAATACATGGAAAGATGCTTTATATCATTAGTCATTAGAGAAACACACATACACACGTGTATTGAAACCCTCAAGGAATGCCAAGGCGTAAAAAGAGGATTGGTGAGAAAAAGGAAACCTCGTCCTTGCTGGATGAATGCAAAATGATGCAGCCATGTGGAAATACAGTCTAGCGGGTCCTTCAAAAGTTATATAGTAGGTATATAAATTAACAATTCCACGTCTATTTCTCTGCCCTAGAAAAAATGACAATTACATACATACACATTACACAAAGATTTGTATATGAGTATTTACAGCATTATTTATAAAGACAAAAACTGAAAATCATTCATTGAATAACACATGGATAAACAAACTCTTTCAATGGAATTATTTCACAGTAAAAAAAAAGCAAACTACTGATAAATGCTAATCCAGCTTACATAAGACTCCCGGTAAAGACAAATCTATAAACACAATAAAGTAGATCACCGGTGGCATGGAGGCTGGATGCGTGATGAGGGGACTTCTTGGGCTGATAAAAATGCCCTAAGATGGGGTAGCAGACATGGCATCACAAGTCCATAAATTTACTGAAAAGCATTTGTTTGTATACTTAAAATATCAATCAGCTATTAATACAAAGTACATGATCTGTGAAATAAGACAGAAATGAGAAATAAAGAGAGACAATATTGCATCAATCAGATTCTGCCTTTGCAACTAGTTTTAGTTAAATTGGTCAACATGAAATCTATGATGTGGGATTTTTCTTAATTTTAAGAATAATTGCTCTTTTCACCCATCTTTTATGGGATGCGAGCTCATGTTTTGGGCCACATCCAGCAACTTAACAAAGTGCAGCGTGAGCTGAGCGTGGTACTGTCTAAGGAGACTGATTGGCCTGTTATGTTCCATCTTCTACCATAGACACCAGCTTGGTTGAGTGTGAGGTTCGGTCCCTAAATGCAGGACTGATGTTCAAAATATGACAACATTGTGGTCACAGGTAGAGCTGCTCTGTCCAGGGAATTCAGCTTCAATTGCCTATGTAGACTTGAAGGGAACATTTTAATTGGTAAATTGAGAGTGTTTTCCTTGACTGACAGCATTTGACAGACCCACGTGACCTAGGGAAGGCCAGGGAAGGCCTGAGGCCTGCCCAGCTCTTCATCTAAGGTGAGGAAGAAGTGGGACTTTTCAGAAAATGACAGTGGAAACAAACATAGATGCCTTTTGATTTCATCCTATTCACTGGAAATATCAGTTGCACCTTGTAAGTAGCTCATTTAATACTCTGACAATCTGAACTGGTTGGTGTTCTCATCCCCAAGAAACAGATTGTTTAAACCCCAGACTGAGGGTTGGGCAGTGTGGCACACACCTGTAATTCCAACACTCTGTGATGCTGAGGCAGGAAAATTCCAAGTTTGAGCTTAGTATGGGCATCTTAACAAATTAGTGAGAACTTGTCTCAAAATAAAAAAATTAAAAAGGGATGGAGATGTAGCTCAGTGTGAAAGCCCTGAGTTCAATCTCCAGTACGAAATAGAAGAACAAAGAAAGAAAGGAAAGGATGGAGAGAGGGAAGAAGGAGGGAAGGAAAGAAGGAAGGAAGGGCCCAAACTGAGGCCTGAGGAGCTCACCAAGAACAATGTGAGATGTTCATCTTGGGTGGAGAAGCAGGAGTCTCTCAATCTTGAGAAGTTATAATGCCTTTAAGTAACCTGAAAATCATTCTAAGAACGCCATAAGTGACTGATGACACTTCTTTAAAAAATTTCCTCCTCTACTTTCATTTTGAAGCAGTGGGCTCCCCGGTGGGAGGTGTCTCGCTCCTGGTGGAGGAGTATCCACACCACACTGCCCGGGGTCTCCTCCCAAGGAGCAGCTGACACATATCCATCTGAACATCTATGTTAGTTACTTTTCTCTCATTGCTGAGACAAAATACTCGACACCCAAAGTTAAAGGGGGAAAGGTTTATTTGGCTTACAGTTCGTAGATGTTTCAGTCTGTAATCGGCCAGCTTGAAGGCAGGGTGGCAGAGGGGCAATAGTTCATAGCAGCAGAAGACAGAAAAAGCAACAAGGGAAGCAGGAGGGCGTTTCAGAGGAGAAACAGTTCAAGGCACAAGGTAGCAACAGCAACAAAAGGGATTTTAACAGGGTCTTTCTGCCCCTTTTATCTTATTCAGACGATTTAGGGTGGATAGCACTCAGGCCCTTAATCCTAGTGCCCTCGGGCCTACCCCCACCGTGAGTCAATCACACACCCTAGATTCAGCCACCTCTGGAAAAGCTTGAGGCTTTAGGGGGACATCTAAACACAAGCCATGACAACATCCAACCTCAGCCTGCACAGTGGAGGATAGTGATATTTGTGTGTGACACAAATGTGTTCGTTGCTCTGGGTCCTCAGTGAAGGGCACTGGGAAGGAGGCCACTCCCTGAGCAGGTGACAAAGAGCAGGGCAGACTGTGGGCCATCGCAAAGAGCAGTCAGACACCCCTCTTGCCCTGTTGTCAGCTCCCTGTCCCCAACATCTCTCCCACAGGATGGCTCCCAGGCCCTGAATTCCTAACAGCCCTGTGGTCATGTGTAAAGAGAAGCTCCCAAGAGGCAGTGGAAATCAGTCCCTAAAGTTCCTGGGGCAAATCCCTGGGGCCTGGCATCAGAACCAGCCATCTTCATCTGAGACTCCAGGCAGCCCTGGCTCCTCTCTGCTGTGCTGGGCAGAGCTTCTGGGTACACTGGGGTCCGGAGCTTTGGGAAGACAGTATGTGACCTGGTGGGCAGGGTAATGAGGCCACTGGTGCCAGCCCAGCTCAGTGCCCAGGGTTCTCTGTGGAGACAAAGACCCATTCTACCAGGAGCCAGGATGGCCTGCCAAGGCCTGGGTGAAGACTGCCTGTCCCCACAGCTGTGACTCAGCAGCAGGCTGTGCCTGTTTCTGATGCTGCCTGGGCCATTTTCCAGTCCCACTGGGCCTCTCTGAAAGGAGGAAGGGAAGAGGAGGGAGGGTGAAAGACTCACCCTGGTACCCTAACAACACTGCACTGAAAGAATGTAGCCCACGATGTTCCTGACTACCAAGTTCCCCAGTTCATTGTCAGTAGGATTCTGCTGAGAGGAAGCCACCCTCTCTCCAAGGAAAGGGACAAACCACAGTCAGGCCAGAACCACAGGGAGCAAATGCAAGATCGCATGATGGAAGTAGTGTTGGATCTAGAAATATGAGCCCTGGATTAGTCTGTAATCTACCCCCAGAGAGCTGTAGGACCTCAACTATCTCTGCACAGTCCTGTGGCTCCTCCTCAATCTGGAGCTTGAAGACCAGGTTAAGAGAGAATCATTTCTGGTCTAATTAGATGATGGAGGCACCTGGAGGAGGGAGCTGAGAATCCACCCCCTCCCCTGACAGCTCAGGGTCTACGAAGTGAGTGGCTGTCCAGGGGACCTTCTCAAGGCCACACCGGACCTGGTTTTGAGGAGTCTCTGAACTCCCCTCCCTCCCATCACAGCTCTCTGGCCCCATGTAACAGTAAATCTTGATTGTCAGTGTGACTGGGCTCCAAGATTCCTGTAGAGGTGATTGGATTGTGAGAGCACTAACTTGTCAGTGGATTCACCCACTGCCGAGTTCATAGTGGAATGGGCTCTTAGGAGGTAGACCTGGTTGGAGGAAGTGGGTGACATGACCTTAGGGACTATATCTGATCCTTGGTTCCTTCCTCTCAGGCTCTTCCCCCCCTTCTCTCTGCTTCCTGGCTGCCATGAGTTTAGCAGCTTTCCTTCACCTTTCCCTCCCACCATAATGTTTGTGCCTTGGAGCCAGCTGACCATGCACTGAAACCATGAGCCAAAATAAAATTCTTTCCCTTTAAGTTGTGAGTGTCAGGTAGTTTGTCTAAGCAACAGAAAGCTGACCAGTACACACTGCCATGCTATGAAGTCACAGGAATTGTTCACCCATGTAGGTTTAGCTTCCTCTCTTGTCCCTCAAAATCTACCTTCTAGATTCTGAAGAAAGCTGCCCACTACCTGGATGCTCCCACCACCACTTTTCAGCACAGAAGCAGCCACCTAAAGTGGGGACAGCAGCGGTAGAGTCCCTGTGAGGGCTTCAGCATCATCATATACCATGGCTGCCCCCTGCCCATCTCACTGGCACAACCTCCTGCCTTTGTTGGACCTTGCCAGGTGGTGTTCCTCCTCTCGCAAACCTCTTGGCTAATATTCTCCAGGATTCAGTCCTCATTTCTATGCTGCTTCATCCAAGCCCCAGTCCCTACGAGGCCTCCAGGCTCCCTGCCTCCTGCACCTGCCCTGGCACCCATCTCCATGGGATCTTTCCAGACACCTCAGCCTCTGTGTGCTACAGACATCAAAGGCTCTCTCAGCCAGCAGTGTTGTTACTGCATGACCTGCAGCTTAAGGTTTCCTTGTGACTCCAGCACAAGAGCTGGCCTGAGTCTGCTCACCTCTTAGCACAGTTGCTGCCCTTCAGGATGCAGCCCAGAGCTAGACGCACAGGCCTCATGTGGCTCCTCCCCAAGTCCTGGCTTCCACCCTCACAGGGCTCCCTTGAAGACTGGGGAAAACTCAGTGCAGGGGACAAGAACAAGTCACCTCCATGTGTCCCACGAGAGATGCCCAATTACTGTCTGGGACAAAATCATGAATGAGAGGACTCTGGGTCTAGGGTGTGACCTCTGACCCCTCTGACCTCCGGCACAGTCGGGTCAGGCTTGTTCTCCGTAGCCTTGGGCAGCTCCACTCACTCAGCATCCCTTGTGACATGTGAAAGGACCTCTCTGCTCAGAGCATGTAGTGGCCTGATGCTGTCCAGGCAGGAAAATCGAGCCTGTAGGGTACCCTTCAGTGAGCAGCACTATGGGAGAAATTCTCCACAGAAAACAGGGCAAACTGTTTCCAAGCAAGAGTCCAAGAGTGCTCCCAGAAATACCTGCTGTACTCAATTATTACGACTCTGACGATCACCCAACTATTTTCAGTTGGCAGAAGTCCCTGGAAACGTCAGAAAATGTGAGGGTTAGAGTCCCACGGATCTTTCACCATGTTCACTTTATCTGTCTATCATCTCACTTGTTAGAAATGTAGAGTCAACCCGTTCTTTACAAGCCGATCATGTTTGGGGCTTGGAATAGGCCCTTGTGTGTGCATGGACAGAACTTCCCTTGGCTGAAATCCCACAGTTGGGTGTCTCTTGGGATGGTGCATCACATCCCAACACTCCACAGTCTCAGTTCAGCTCTATTGTCCTATCCAGGCCTTGGTAGTTCTAAAAACACCCTACTGCATTCTAAACAACTTTTATATTTTTGTGATATATTTATTTATTCTGTTTATTACAAAGAATTTGCCTTAAAAATATAAAGAAGGGGTTTAAAAAGCATCGCTAATGTCATTCAGTAAATTTTAAATTTTTAAAACTTATTTTACTGTGGTAAACTATGCATAGGAAAATTTACCACTTTAACCATTTTCTAAGTGTTTTACTCAGTGGTTTTAAGTGCATTCTCACTATTGTGCGATCATCACTGCTACCCATTGACAGGAGGTTTGATCATCTCATGAGAAACCCAGCAACCTTTAAACAATAACTTCCCTGTCCCTCCTCCTATGGCCCACTTCCTGTCTCTATGAATTTGCCTATTCTAGGTGCCTCATATAACTGGAATAATACAATATTTGTCCCCTTGTATTTGGCTTATTTCACTTAGGGTGATGTTTTTGAGGTGTGGCCATGTTATAGCAGATCCATACTTCCCTTTTATGGCAGTCTGATGTTCTACTATACAGAGAGACCACATTTTCTTTAGTCACTCGGTTGAACAATTGGGTTATCTCCACCTTTTGGTGATTATGAATAATCCTGCTGTAAACATGTGAAAGGCTTCTGTGTGGACATCTGTTTTCACTTCCTGGGTAGCTACCTGGGAGTAGAATGGCTGGGTCATATGGTGAGACTCTGTGTGTAAGTGTTTGAGGAACGGTCAGACTCTTCCAAAGTGGCTCCACCATCTCACACTCCCCCCAGCAATGCACCAGGCTCTGATTTCCTTGTGCCTTTACTGATACTACCGTTATTTTCCTTTTTTTCCCCCAGATCATAGTCATCCTAATGAGTATGAAGTAGTATATGACTGTGGTTTAGATTTGCATTTCCCTAATGATGATAAGCATATTTTCATGTGCCTATAATCCATTTGTAGATTTTCTTTGAAGGAATGTCTATGAAAGTCCTTGGTCTATGTTTTAATCGTGTTGTTTGTGTTTTGCTGTTGAGTTGTAGTTCTTACTGTATTCTGGATAATAATCTCTTTCATTATATGACTTAAAACTGAATTCTCTGAGTTGTCCTTCTATTCTCTTGATAATGCTCTTTGATGCATAAATGTTTGTAATTTGGTGAAGTCTTATTTGTCTAATTTGTTCTTTTGTGGCCTGTAGTTTGGTGTCATAACCAAAAAATCTTTGCCAAAATTAGTTTATGAAGATTTCTCCCCTGTGTGTTCTTCTTTATGTTTTATAATTTTAACCATGAACTTTAGGTCTTTGATCCGTTTTTGAGTTAATTTTTGCATATGGAGTTAAGTAAGGGTTCAGTTTCATTCTTTTATGTCTGGGTATCCCATTTCCCAGCACTAGTTGCTGAAAAGACTGTCCTTTCCCCCACTAAAGAGCCTTGGCACCTTGTCAAAATCAATTAACCATATACGTGAGGCTTTATTTCTGGTTCTCTGGTCAATTCCATTGTTCTATATTTCTGTCTCAATGCCAATCTCACACTGTTCTGATTATTGTAGCTTTGTAGTAAGTTTTAAAATCAGGAAATGCACTTTCTTCTCAAGTATTTCCAGTGAGAAATATGTCCTCATCCTTGTTTTTGTTCCTTTGCATACAATATACCTTTTTCATTAGCTTTTTAAAAAAACATTTTAGCTTCATCACTGGCAGTGGGCAATGTGATTGGGATGGATACACCTTGGTGTCTCTGGGACTCGGTGTCCATTGAGTTTCTTGGATTTGTGAATTTACAGCTTTTGTTAAATTTGGAAAATGTTCAGTCTTTGTCCTTTCAAATACTTTCGTTCCTCCACTACTGCTTTCTGATTTGGGCAGTAATATACATAGGAGACCACTCAAAATTATTCCAGAGTTTATATATTCTCTTCATTTATTTTTCAGTCTTTTTCCTGTCTGTTTTATTAGATATTTCCTTCTTCTATCTTTAAGTTTACCAATTTTTTTCTCTACTATTGACTTCGCCTTTAATCCCATCCTGTGTGTTTTTCATCTAAGCTGTTGCAGTTTTCATCTCCCAGAGTTCAGTTGGGTTTGTCCCTCCATCCTGTCCATGCCTCTCCATCACATGTTCCATCTTCAGCTTCCTATGCACACAGAAAATGTTTGTAAAAGCTGTTTTTATGTCCTTGTCTGCTAAATCGATTCTGTGTCCATTCTGGGTCAGCTCCATTTAAAACACTCCATTGTGTTCTGAAAAACTGATTGATTTTTCTCCTCATTATGGGTTTTATTTTCCTGCTTCTTTGTGTGAGTGGGAATTTTTTATTGATTACCAGACATTATGAGTTTTACTTTGGTTGCTAGATATTTTTATATTCCTATCAACATTTTTGAGCTTGCCTGGACATCATTATCTAAAATCAGTTTGATCTTTTATCTTGATTTTAAATTTTGTTAGGTGGGACCATAGCTGATTTAATTTAGGATTAATTTTACCCACTAATGGGCTCACCCAGAACACCCAGTATCACTTGCCTATTTTAAGGTCTGTAGTCTCTTAATTATCTCTAAAATACCTTTTCAGGTAATGCTGTTCCATTTTCTGGATTCAGTCATGAACATCTTTAGAAACTATTCTTAGGCCTAACATAGTTCACTCTCTGAGTCCCCCAAAATTCATATCATGAATGGCTTTCCTGCACTGTCCTCCACACTAGCCACCTGCCCCAGGCACAACTGCACTGTGGTGGCTCCCATTCCAAACTCTGCTTAGAAAGAAAGGCGCAGGGCTCTGGAGGCTTAGCGCCTTCCCATCCCCTTAGTCACAGAGCTTTACCTTTCCAGACTAAAAATGTTCCTAAAAGAAACCAAACCACAGGCACCTATGGTGTTTTTATTGCCATAGTGCTGAAAGAAATATGCAGAGATTTATTGAGGCGCACACAGAAATTGGAGCAATCTATATAAGTGCTGTGTGTGAAATCACTCAGAAGGGAGCAAAGACATCAAGCGTCTACTGAGTAATGGAAAATGAAGTGTGGATTTTGAGAGCCTCTCACCAAATGAGATCATGTTCCTGGAAGGACCTGGGCTAGGGTGAAAGAGGTTGCCCTCTTTCCTCCTCTGCATCCAGGGCATAATAAGGCCAAGGCCAACCAGTCTTCACCAAGTGTGTGGAGTTGGCCCCGCATTTCACTCTCCAAGAGGGGGAGAAAGATGTGTAGGACATGTATGTCTCTGTCTGCCTCTCTCTTCACTTCCTTGTGTCTCGTGTCTGGACACCACCCTGGCTGTGCCAATGAGCATATGGCTGGGACAGATACCCTTCTGTCTTGTTTCCTCACTCCACAAATCCAGGATGGCTAACACTGTCCTTGAGAAAGAGTGGGAAAAGCATGGGGAGGAAATGCTAGCTCATGCCTCCGCCACCTTCTGGGACAGAGGGCCAGCCAGCCCCAGTGCGGGGAGGGGGCAGGCAAGGACAGCAGGCCCGTGGCCGGGGTGGAGAGGCAGTGAGAATGGTGCTGCTGAGGAAGCTGGGACAGGCTGTGGGTCCCGTTTCAGGCTGAGTCATTCACAGATGCCAATGTCAAAACGTGCTGACAGAAAATGGGATTCAAATCTGAAGATCGGAAGGCACCAGTTCAGATAAGCCATTTAGAAACTGAGATTTCCCAGGAGAATGAGTGTAAAAAGGGAGCATGTTGGGGACGGGCCACGAAGCGGTGTGATGCTGGGGCACAGAAGGAAGAGGGCATTTAGAAATAATGAAGTGCAGACACTCTCTGGGAAGAATGAGAAGCCCAGAGGCCCAGGGCCTGGCTAGAGAAGGAGAAGGGTGGGAAGCTGAATCTGTGCTGTTCCCACCTCCATTTTCAGAGCCCAAGGCTAGCCCCTTGGCCCAGCCCTTCCCTGCACCTGGCTGCAGAAACTTCTAGAAGTATAGTCAACCTCGGGGGCTTCAAGAAAGGAGGCTGAGCCAAGGTCACAGGCAGGAGGTGGACTGGCCAACAGGTAAGCCTCACAGAGAAGTAAGTCCACAGCAGAACGACACAGAGGTCCCCAAGGATGAGACAGCTCCACTCACAGGGCCTGGACCATAGGGCCATGGGACCAGGCAGGGGCTTTCGAAGCAGTGTGCTAGAGGCCTGTGCTCCATGGGCCTGGGAGGGTTGGTGCACATGCATGCTGTCCTCGCTCATTTGTCCTGGCCCCAGATCTCTGAGGCTACCTCCCTGTCATTTCTGAGGTCAGATGGGGACGGGTTTTGGGTGGGCCACGGGACTAGGGTGGAGGGGGTGCATACCTTTGGATTGTTCTCTGGGTTTTGGTCACCACCTTGGGAATGTGGTGGGCTCACCTGCAGAGGACAATGGAGACATCCAGCTGGTCACCCTGATTCCCAGGGCCAACTGGCCACAGACCTGTGCACAAGTCTGAGATGAGAAGGTCCTGCTGCAACCCTCAGTCCTGATCACAGACAGGAGCTTGACAGGCACCTATTGTGCCCAGCTGTGGGATTCTGGGGCTAAGAGGCAGTAGATGGCTGATAGGATATCTGAACAGGAAGACGGCAGCATTTTTCCAGTTTACATTAGGGTGGAGGGGATAACAAAAGAATGAAAAAGAGAAGCGACCCAGAACTGAACGAGCTGGGGCCATGGCGAGTAGAAAGGCCAGTGTTACTGATGACGAGGGTAGTTTGCGGCTGGAGTAGGCCTGGGTGCACTGGGAAAGCCTCTTGTTCATCTGCACAGAGGAAACATGGTCTCTGTCCCAAGAGAGTGGGTGCAGTGGAGGGAGCTGTGGGGGCAGCTGTCACTATCTGTCTGCTGGCAGGACCGGACAGCAGTTCTCACAGCCTTCCTTTCTCCATCTGCCTGGGGACTCAGGCCTTCTGGGTAGGGGGCCCTTCCTTGGGAGATGTAAGCCTCCCTCTATTTTATCCTAGGCCTCACCTATCTGTCTAAGAGCCCAGCTGGGCCTGCCTCCACTCATGGTGGAGTGACCCAGACTCCTGGGGAGGTAGCTCAGTGTCAGGCGGGACACTGACACAGCAAGCTTGTCTGGCACCTCCACCAAGTCCCCAAGACAGCAGGCTTCACACTCAGAGGCCCCACCTGCATCAGGCCATGGGTCCTGAGGAAACCCCTAAGGAGACAGTAGGTATTTTTATGACCCAGACTGTAGCTAGAACTAATCCCACTGACCTAGGTCATCAGGCCCACTGAATTCACTGGGAAACAATCAAGAAATGCTATTTTTCTCTCTGACCATTGGCTTCAACCACACAAACTACCTACACCAATCCCCCAACCCTGGGCAGCATCTCTGTTTCCCAAGGCAGGGTTTCTCAGGGGTCATGCCTCGTTTTCTGGCTGTATGTCCAGTGCTGGCCACTGCTTCTGAGTGTCCCCTTATCTGGGGGAGACCACCCACCTGTGAGCTCCAGGTGGCAAAGCAGGGCCCCTCTAGCCCTGCTCCTCATACTGTCCTGCCATAGATGCTATCCTAGGACATTTCAGCAGCCAGGCCACAAGTCAGATGCCCACCGCAAGCTGGATACTATTCACAGTTCAGGCAGCTCTGCTTGGTATTGTGACTTTGTCATTAAGACCCTAGAGAGAAGAGACCGTTGTCTGTGTTGATTTTTATTAAAGTTGAATTGAGAAAAATTTTTAAAATAGCCATGTGAGTCACCAGTCAGTTTCAGAGCCGACAGCAGCTTACTGAGCAGAAACCAGGCAGGCTTTGGGCACGGGACATCTGGCAAAGGGTACCTGTGGGGTCCTGGGCATTGGTCTGGGCTTTTGACTTGCACTTTCTGTGTAGGACAAATTTTGATGTAGCGAAGCCTCAAGAAACTTTCCAAACTGTGGGTTCAAAGGCCCCATAACTTCAGGACAAGAAAACACCTCAGTTCTGCCTCAGGCTGCCTCAGTGTGAGCCTGCCCTTGCCTGTTTCCAGTCTCACTCCTCAGTCCTCTTCCCACCTGACATCACAGAGCTGTGTGTTTTACCCAGATGAGGGGCAGGGAACAGAAACATTAAGCAGTGGTCCTTGGCAATTACTAATAAGAAGCACTTAGAAGCAGAAACTGCCGTGGGCAATTGGAGCAATTAGCTGGTACTTGTGCACTTGTGCCCTGACAGGATGTAACCAGGGTGGGAAGGGGCTTTTGGAAGTGGGTACTCGTGGAACAGCGTGTTCTCCTAAATGGCTTGCAGAGTGGTGGAGGCTGGAGTCCCACAGGACCTGGGACATTGGGAGTGAGGAAAGAGGGGAACACTATCCAGAAGCACAGGGCTGAGGCGCCCACAGGTCACAGACTGCTGGGATCAGCACTGGCTACCTGGGAAGCAGCGGATGCCAATGAGTGGTGCTTCGTGAAATCGCTGTTCTTTCTGCCTCCCTTGGGGCCTGAGCCTTGCCATCTGTCCACAGCCAACAGAAGGAAGAAAGTTGGGGGATGGGGAGAGAAAGGGGATGAAGAAAGAATTAAGATGTGTTAGTACATGTACTGATCTCCGTGAGAAATGTGATCGTTATGGACTGGAAATGTGTACTAATAAAAAATAAAAATTGAGAAAAAAAAAAAAAAAGAAAGTCAAGGGCCAGGCTGAGCAGGACTGGGGAGCAGAGGCTGGACCTAGGAGCCACACCAGCACTAGGCCACCAGGGCTTCTCAGCCCTGTCTCTGTCCACACCCGGCTTTGGCACAGCCAGCCTCGGAGGAAGATCTGGGGAACCTTCAACTGGAGGCTGGGAGGGTGGAAGGATTCAAGCATGACCCAGAGCCAAGCACCTGACATCCTCTCCTGAGTCAGGCCCTGGGGTGGGGGTGGAGGTGTCACAGGAACAGAAAGACAGGGGCAGCTGACTCCCTGCAGGGAGCCACCTGGCAAGGTGGCACGTGGGACAAAACAGATGGCAGGGCACAGCAAGGGCCTGAAAATGGGATCGGAGTCCCAGAAGGGCATCATGCCCTCGTGAGGAGATGGCTGCCTTGGGGACAGAGGCAAGGACCAGGGACAAGAATATGGCTGGCTGCATGGGAGTCCTTTGGCTCTCCAGCATGACAGCTACCCTCTGCCTCTTCTCTTGCTGCCTCCTTCAGTCTTTGTGTACCTGCTAATCAAGCAGTGGCCGTTGGTTTACCCCATGCCAGTGCTATGTCAACAGCCATCTTACTGGCCTTCTCAGCAGCCCTATGGGGTCCCTCTGCCCTCTGGAGAAGGTTCCAGAAAATACCACATCACACAGCTCCCTCCTGTCCATGTTCATTAAGAGGCTCTAGGGGAGACAGGAGGTATGAGAGCTGAGGACCAGGGACCACGTTGGCCTCCAGGGGAATGGAGCCAGGTGTGGTGGGCACAGGCTGAGCCCAGGTGGAGCTCAGCTCTGAGATTCAGGATGCCGAGCACCTCCTCACCACCAAGCAATCAGCACTGCCCTTTAGAAACCCCATTACAAAGACTGCAGATGCTTCAGAGGGCTCCACCTCTTTCTCCAACAACAGAAGTCGCCTCACTCCTCAAGGCCCCATGGTCCTCCTAGGCCAGCAACAGGTGTGACAAAGGGAATTGGTCTCCTGGGAAAAGGATCTCTGCTCTCCCCTAAAACAGAGAAGAGTCAACCCCTGTGGTCAGACACACATGTGGCGAGCAGCAAAGTCACAGCCACTCATCTGAGCACATGGTCCCTGGGAAGGCCTTGGGTTTGGCAGTCAGCCCTGTCTACCCCTCCTCTATGCCTCTGTAGCCCCCCTGCCCCACCGCCCACACTCCACCGCCTTGCTTACCACACATGGCCTGCCACTGTGTGCCTTTGTACATTCAGCCTGGGCTCTTCTGTTTCTCTGATAGGAAAATGGAGAGAACAATGGTCTCCATGTTCCACCGGGGCAAGAGCTGTGAAGGTCCAGTGGAGATCCCATGGCTGTCTGCAGAAAAAGCTGCTCACAAGTCATCTTCTCACCCGGGGCCATGGCATATGATTCTCTGAGGTCTGTATTTATTCTCCTGGCTCCATTCCCAAAGGTTAGGGTGGGCCTCAAGGCAGAGCTGCCCTTTGCTGGGGCCCTCCTGTCACATTAATCTGAGGACTCATGGGAGTGGTGGGTTGGAAAGGAACGTGTCCCCTCAAGGCTTTTGGCGGCTCCTACAGGAGAGAGGAGGAAATGCCCAGGAGCACAGCCCTGGGCCTGCCAGGAAGGGCAGGTTCACTTCCTGGGGCCCGTGAGAAGCCCCTTCTCATCTCTAATGCTGACCCCACCCCATCAGGCTGGTACCCCTGGTTTGGCTTTCAGTCTTCCGTGACATCCTGCAATCCCCCACACAGAGCTGTGCACGAGTTTAAAGGAGGGACAGCTGGGCTTTAGGGAAGTAACAGAGCTCTGCGCAATGCTGGCCAGCAGAAAATGATGTGAGCTGCACACATAAGGTGAAATTTTCGGATAACTACATTTAAAAACATTTAAACAAGTAAAATTGATCTTGATAATCCATTTTCTTTTAAATCATGTAATCAATAAAACAAAATTATCCATGAAATACCTGTGTGTGTGTGTGTGTAGTCTTCGAAATCCAGTGTACATCTCACAATTAGGGCACGTTTCCATTAGGGGCCCCACCCCAAGCACTCAGTAGCCACCTGGGGCCAGTGACTGCTCTTGGGGACAACTGGATGCTTCTTCAAGGCTGCTCCAGGCCTGGGGCTGCTGCTGAGCAGGAACAGGGCAGTGGAAGCAACCCCAGCACTTTCCCTGCCCAGGGCTCATCAGTCTTTAAATTGCCCATGAAATCTTCACCAAGTCAGATGTGAAGCCTCATGTGGAAAAGAGATCAAATTAGCGCTCTCCAAAGGGGGCAGACCTGCTGCCAGATGCCAGATGGCAGCAGCCACCCCTCCCCACTTGCAGCAACCAGAAATGTCCCCCAACACTGCCAGATAGCCCCAGGGAGGGACAACCTTCCTAGGGCTAAGCCACGGCTGTGTCCCATTTCTGCCAACACTTGGCATCATCTAGCTCTCTGGCCTTTTTTCTCTGATTACCATTATTTTTAGCACCTTTTCATATGCTGCAGTTTTCAGGATTTTCTGAGGTCGCTGGCCCTTTGGTTAATTTACAGGAGTGCCCTCTGTGTCCTTGATATTTGTCCTTCACAGAGGTGACAACTATCCTCTCCTGTCCCTTCAGCCCACCAGCTCCCTTATAGTGTGCCTCACTTTTTAGGTTGTCAGATTCAACATCCTGCCTTACAACTTGTCCTGTGGAGTTTCACGGAAGCCCTTCCTCGTCCTGTCACTCACTGGGTCTCGCCTCTGCTGGCTTCACACTATCACCATTACAATTCGGCTTTAAACCCTACAGACCCTCCCTCTTCTGTGCAGGGGGCGGCGGGGAGGAATCCACGTTTATATTCCTCCACATACTGAGTCCACACACTAAGGAATCTTTCTCTCCCCATTTGTGATGTCACCACCTTGATGGTAACTTGAGTCCCCACGCTGGCATGAGCTTGTCCTTGGCCTCATCGCATTCCATTGGTCTGTCTGTCCTGAACTGAGACCCACTGAGTCATCCTATGGCCCTGGAACATGTCCCTACAAGTGACCACCCCCCTGCCCCGGCTGCTTCTTTAGTGTGTGGGGGGATGTGTAGGTGTGATGGGATGATACCAGGGATCAAACTCAAGACCTGCTCCCTGAGCTACATCCCCATCCCTCTTTTTTTTCTTTTATTTTGAGACAGGGTGTAAGTTGCTAAGTTGCCCAGACTGGGCTCTAGCTTTCAATTCTCCTGCCTCAGCCTCCCAGGGTGCTGAGATTACAGACACCGTACCACACCCAGCTCCTCCTCTGCTTCCTTTAGTGAACTATGTCTCTGTTCATAATTGAGTAAATTTATTAAATTCCTCAAAATGCCCAACTGGAATTTTTATTAATGTACTAACTTTATAAAATGATTTCAGGGAGAATTGAGATTTTGATACCAAGTTATCCACTCCAGAATTTCCTGGTCTTCTAATTTTTATACTTTAAAGATTAACTTACACAAGAACTCTTTGTATATTTGTTTAAATTGGCTCTTGGATAATTTACTTTTTATTACCATTATGGCTGGCATTTCTTGTTTCTAGTTCATACCAGTGCTTGCTGGGGGTTGAATTATATAATCCACCCTCAAGCTGGATGTTGAAATTTTAAGTCCCAGTACCTCAGAAGATGACAGTGTTTGGAGTTAGGCTTCTGGAGGTTAGTTAAGATGGCACAGTTGGGGTGTGGCCCAATCCAACATGACTGCTGACCTGACAACAGCTTGGGACACACAGACAACCACATTAGGACACAGAGACGAGAGGGTTGTCTGCAAGCCACGGGGAGGCCTCAGGAGAAACCCTGCCCTGCCCTCACCCTAATGTTGGACTCCACCTCCAGGACTTCGAGAGGCAGATGCACCCGTAGTGCTTTGTCATGGGTGCCTGGGAAGCCACAACCCTCATCTTGGTTTTGGTACATTTATCTCATTTCCAGGGTTCTTGCTTGAGCTTGAACTTGAGTCTCCCTGGGGTCCCTTGGTTGGGACTCAGAACCACAGTCTCCTCCTAGGAGCTCCCTCTCAGCATTGGGTGCCTGGAGAAGGCCCAAGGAAGGTGTATGAGGAGGATCAGAATCAAGAAATCACTAGAAAGACTCATGAATATGCCCACCCCACAGTCAGCCCTGGTGTCCTCAGTGGGCAATTTCCCTCCCTGGCTGGCTGCACAGCACTGAATAGAGCCAGTGCCTTTGTATCTATGTTGATGGCTCCCTCTTGTATAGAAACACTTTTTTTTTTATTTTGGTACCAGGGATCGAACTCGGGTCCTTAAGCTTGTGCAGCAGGCAGCGAAACCACTGAGCTAAATCCCCAGGCCTAGAAACACTTATTTTTTTTTAATGTGTTACTATCACATACTGAATCACCATAAAAGCTGCCAAATCCAGGAAGCTGGGAATAACTCTCTACTTTAGTAAAGGTAATGGCCCAACATGGAAGCCTACAGCATGGGCTGCCCCACCGTGCAATCACTCTCCCAATGGCAGCAGAGTCCTGTGTACGGTGAGAAGTTAGGAGACGCTTGTCAACCTGAACTGCCACATTTTAAGGGACATTAACTTTAAAAGTTTTTTTTTAATATATATAAAAAATCATCACCTAAAAATTTTCCCACATCTCTAGTGGCTGACTTACCACCCACACCCTACACTTTAATTAATGAGATAGGACTCAAGCCAGGCTTGATTTTATATTTCTTCCCTATGAAAGAAAATAGAACCAAAAAAATCAATGTTGACTAGACTTGCTGGGTGAAACAGCTTCTCAGGGTCACGGTTGTGCAGTATGGGTGCACACACACTCCAGGACAGAGCTGCCCTCTTAAAGTGGCAGATGCTCCCTGGCTGACCCCTTGTAACTGCAGAGGGGACCTTGCCAAGATGGGGGGTGGAGACTGGGGAGACAGCAACTTCCTGAGGTGGTAGCAAGCCAGCTTTAACCATTAGGAATCCTTCCCTCTCTCCGGTGTTCGATGTCATCATCCTAGCTGCATTTCTGACCCCAGCAGAGGCCAAAACCAGACACATCTAGCATTTTAAAATGTCTTTATTAAAGGCTATTAGTATAAAATACAACCAAGTTACAAGTTGTCAGTAAGAATGTATCATTTTTGAAAACGTGTATCAAAGAAAGGGAGGTGCAAGGAAACATAGGACGCTCCTGACACATAGGCTGCACCTGGCTGGAGACAGGCCTGCTGCTCCCACCGGGCAGACCAACTCAGCCCTGGGGCCAGGATCAGGGCTCAGGGCTGACAGAGCTGCTTCTGATTTCCTGGGAGAAGTGCTATAAAATGCAGTCACCAGAGCAACAGTGAATCCTGAGCTGAGTCCCAGGTGCTAACTCAGGTGGGGGAGGGTCCAAAATCAGCAGAGAATTGTGTATTTTTTAAAAAAATAAATATAAACTCCTGGCTTTAGAAATCCCATTGTAATGCATGGGAGAGGGGACACACGACAACTGTAGAGCCCAATTTTCCCAGGACACTGGCACAGATTCCCTAGAAGATGAGAAAGAAGCCACCTCTGCTTTGACTTTGCCCTGGGTTGCAGATCTGCAGGTCAGGCAGGATGGGAACTTGTATTTCCAAAAACAGAGCAAATAAGCAGGACTCAGGACCCTCCAGAATTTCCCCTTTTCAACTTCACACTGGCTTTACAGAGCCTGCGCCCTTATGGAGAATCACCACTTTGAGAACAAACCCTATGGTACGGGTACAGAAGGTATCAAGCACACAACAACTTGCAATAGTCCCATCTGTACCTCTCAGGTCTGAGGCCAACCTGATGGGGACACAGATCAATGAGAAAGTGGCAAAGAAATAATTGCTGCCAAAGAGCAGGCAGAGCGCCCTGAGCAAAAGTACTGTGCTCCCAGCAGCACACAGACTTCCAAAAGAATCCTTACTATGGGGCTTCTCAGTTGGTGGCTGCCCTAAGGGTGGAAGTGCAGGAGGTGGCACCCATGGCTCTGGGACAGTGCTGTGGCCCAAGGCGGCTGGCACCCCACTGGGCTGTGCTAGCTAGAACTCCTAAGCTCCTTCTCTCACCATCATGCAGACAATCTCTCTCTTGCATGTATCAACCATCCAAACAGTTCAGGAAAAACTTCCCTTTGCTGACCTGCAGTCTGTTACTAGAGAAGGAGGGTAAGCCCCAGCCCTGAGGAGCCACATGAGACTTAGGGACATGAAGCAAATGGCAGGAACCAAATCTAAGGCTGGCAAAGCCATGGCATGGCAGACACTTTCATTGAGGTGGGGGTGGGGAGTTTCCAAGTATGTCACCTTGGAGCCAGAGAAAATATTCTGGAAACCACAACGGAAGGTCTGCAGACATTAACAAGATGCTGCGACCCTTTGGTACTGAAATGCCCTGTTTATTGGCAGGGCCCATAGGGACTAAGGCTTCAGTTAAGGAGACTGCAGTGATGGGGATGTGCACCACACTGCACAGGGCTCAAAGCCCAGTGACTCTTGCAGTTGCACGGAGTTCAGCGTCACCAGGCAGGACACAGTGAGGACCACATGGGGCGGGGGAATCGGTCAAGGAAACAGCATGGGGCTCCAGGGGACACTGCTGGGCCTCAGAGATGCCCTTTCCACTTCTGCAACCCATCAGGGCTGGCAGGCTGGGTTTGCCAAGGTGTGCCCTAAGCAGTTCTTGGGATTCGGACAGCCACAGCCCCATCCTACACAGAAGGTTCTAACAGCAAATCAGATGGGCCTAAGGGCTGGGGATGTAGCTCAGTGGCGCCTCATCTGCCTGGCAAGCACAAGGTCCTGAGTTTGATTCCCAGTACCAAAAAAAAAAAAAAAAGAAAAGGCCTGTGCTCCAGCACTGCCTCTACCCACCCTAGCTCCTGCTGTACAGGGACAACCAGCAAGTCACCAGGTAACAGGAGCTCCTAGAAGGAAGCAGGTACAAAACCAAGGGAAATGGTTGCCCATGGTGCTACATCTAAATATAAGACAATGAGAAGCTTATACAAAGCTTCTAAATGTACAATTCTTTTTAAACCATGATCAATACTTTGAGTAATTATGGGACAACTCAAAGAAAATGTCTGCCATCTGCCACTGGTATGCTTCCTGGAAGTGACACAAGGGCGTCAGGTGGCACACTGCACAGGACATGGCTTCAGCAAGAGAAGCCACAGGTGTCAGTGAGAACAAATCTTTCTGCAGCCACAGCCAGCAGCCAATGTCGTCATGGCTGAGGACATCACCAGGCTCACCCACTGGAACAGAGGAAGATGAGATGGAATCACAGTAGGACTTCCGTGACATGGTGAGAAAACTCCCTGTGAGGAGGGGAAACTGGTGGAGCTGGGAACAGAAGTTTTATCTATAAGATTTACTGAATTCTTAACAGTCCTTAAAAATTCCAAATGTAAAACTTCTGTTATCAAATCATTGAAAATAGCATATGTATCTGGTTTTACCAAAAAGGGAAAAATCTGACAATATTTACCAGTTTCCAAAGGATTAAGAAAAAAGAGTAGAGAAACCAGGAAAATACACAAGGCAACATTGCCCTTCTTATCCTCCTCCAGCATAGCACTGTGGAAAGTGTTTTGGGGTTCTTGGCTGTATTTTTTTTTTTCGGTCTAATACAGTTTACCAGTTGTCCAGAAAATCAAATCCTGTCTTCAAGACGACATTGCTTGAGCTGACCTGTGGAGGGACAAAGTGCTGAAGTAAGACACAAGCTTCTTTTTCAGTTATGCAGAATCTAAAAACAGCATCTCATTTAAAATGACCCAAATGAAGTAACTGGCTTCCCTCTCAGGGACCCCTGATCTCAATTTACCTCAGTGCTGGAGACTAGAACATTATATCAAATTCAATGCAAGCTGCACTCTGCCCAGTCCAGCCTCTCAAAGCACTTCTGTGCAACCTGCAACCTCCTCACAGGGCCAGCAGAGAACAGAATGTTTCTCCACTCCTAGGAATCTTTTCTGTTTCTGAATGACATTATAAAGTGAGGGAGGTCAAGCTAGGGAGTCATTCTTTCTAGGGCAAAACACACATACCCACACACATACAATGAGGACACAACAAAAAGAGTAAGAACATTGCACAGCTGAGAGACTGAAATCTAAGAAGGCAGAAAGCTCACTTCTTCCCAAGCACGTGGAAGGTACAGAATGATTTCCTAGGCCCTGGGAAATCAGTGACACTCTTGTGTCAAGGGAAATGAGAGTGACTTCGAGGGCCGTGGGTACACGTGGCCTGGCTTGTACAAAGTGACAATCGTATCAAATCCTAGACAGAAAATAGAATGGAGCTGCCAGGGCTGGGGAGGAAGAATGGAGTTAGTGTTTAGTGGGGACAGTGCTTTGGCTGTGATTTGGTTTTATTTTGCTTACTTTGTGTGTGGCTAGAAGACAGGGCCTCACACATGTTAAGCACAAGCTCTATCACTGAGCTGCACGCTGGCCCCAGAGTTTCAGTTCTGGAGACAGAAGGTATGATAGCTGCTCAACATTAATACCACTGAATGCACACTTAGGGTTAAAATGATAAATTTTATGTGTATTTACCAAAATTTAAAAATTTTTTAGTAAGTCAAAAAAAAAAAGAATGACCACAGATGGCCAAGGAGTGCCACGGACAGAAGGGCCTGGTGATACTGACATAGAGGAGCCTCATCCTGTGCTCACCAGCCTGCAAGGCGCCAGGATCCCTTGGGCACACTCGGAGCACAGCCAGACCTCTCAGGTATGCCTGAGGAGGCAGGTGTCCCTGCCAACAGGAGCTCCTGGCTCCAAGTCAGAACCTGGTCCCAAAGGTGGGCCATCAGCTATGCAGCCTGCTCCCACAGCAAGCCCCTCAAGAGGGGCAGAGCCAGTGACTATTCATTCTCCATAACCACCCACCTCACCCAAAGGACATGGCCCTTCCTCTGCTAGCCCTCAACCCCACACCCTGGAAAGGAGCTCCGTTCTCTGAACTCCATCATGCCTGAAGAGGAACAATGTCCTCCCAAGCAGAGTCCTGGTGGCTACGCCCTGGCTGAGCTCCAGGGTCCCACCTGCATCCCTGGACCTCAGAACACCTGTGGGACCCTTCCTCACTAACAGTCCCCCACACTAACCACCATCTCCCTGCAGCCCCTCACTGCCCACATACTGGGTAAGAGGGCAGTGGCCATACAACCTGTAGACAAGTTAGGGCTGCCACCAGCCCCAAGTCTTCTGAGAAGGGAGGAAACGAAGGAGACGGGGAAGGAGACGGGGAAGAAGACAGTGCAACACCAGTGGCTGGCCCATCCTGTGGGGTCCCCCTCAACTGCCCCAGAGCAAGTCCCTGGCCTGACGCAGCCTTGACGCTGGCCTCTCACCTGTGCAGACTTGGGCTCCAGGAACAGAGCATCATCCTCATCCTCTTGCCCAGCATCGGGAGATAACAGCTTCCCTGGGGGCTCACAGGGTGTCACCTCAGGCAACGTGCTGGTGAGGCCCTGCACCGGCTGGGGTCTCTCGCGCTCCGTGCTTGCGCTGGGAAGAACTCGCTGCTCTGGGCGCAGGGCCGTGACCTCCCGGTCCTTTGGGGAGGGATCCTGGCGGTAACAGGTAGGCAGCACCTTCTCCCCCTTCTCCATGGACTTGATCTGGCTGGGGGTAAGGGACTGAAACTCAGCCTCAGGCCCCTCCCGGGACCGCTCGGCATTGATCTTCCAGAAGGATGCCTCCTCTTCCTTCCTGGCTGGACCCAGGGCGTCCAGGCTGGAGGACCTGCTGCCCTGTGAGGCTTTGGGCAGCGGCCTTGGCTCACTGGTGGCCATGCCATTGCTCGGTTCCTGGATGGATAAGGAGGCGATGCTGAACTCCATCTGACTCTGTGATGGGATGAGGAAGGAGAGAAAAGACAAAGTGAGCCTTAGCATCCACTGCAACAGGCAGGCCAGCTTACACACAACCCCCAGCCATGTGTACACATCCCAATAGTGCAAGCCATTGTCTATTTACTGGAACTGTCTCTCCTGAGTGGCTATTTTCAGAATGACCCTGGGTCACCTGAAACCAACCTGAGCCTCACAGCTGTGACCCCACCCCACTCCAACCACAGCAAGGCCGCCTAGGCCACCTCATGTGGACCCCATGGAGCCACATCTTCCCAGCCCCGCAGAATAGACCATGTGCACTCCAGTCATTTCTAAAGTCAACCCAACAATCTCTTTCCTACCCTTTCATTCCCTCATCCTCTTGCTTCTTTTAAAAATGAATAAATAAAAGTAATAAAATAACATTACAAGAAGTTGGGAAAGCAGAAAAGAAGAAAAATCAGTCATAATCCCTCCCTATCACAAGCAACTTCTGAGTGCATGTGTTCAGAGGGGTGGTTCCATCAGGCCCAGAACTCTGGGCGTTGCTTTCTACCTGCTCATGAGCTTCACCCATGTGTGCCTCAGTCTTCACAGCTGGTATTCTAGTGGCTGCAAACATTGCACTCAGCAGCGTCTCATCACCTACTGTACCATCTTCTTACTCTCGGACAACTTTCCTGCTAATCCTCTTCCTAATATCAAGGCCACCAGGAACATCTGGATGCACATAGCTCTCTTCCATTCTGAGTTAACTGCTTCAAATAAATTCCCAGAAATGACACATCAAAATACAAAAGTGTTGGGCCAGGGATTTAGCTCAGTGGTTTCGTCACCTGCTGCGCAAGCACAAGGACCTGGGTTCGATCTCTGGTACCAAAAAAAAAAAAAAAAAAAAAAGTGTGAGCCTCTCTTTGTATGATTTTTAGATCTATACTCTCAAATTGAATCAAGGTGCTTTCTAGTGGCTGCCCATCTCTCATTACCTCCCTACCACCATACAAGTAGCATTCTGAGTCCCTGAGAGTAATAATTTAAAACTGTCTGTGCTACCTTAAGACACAGAACATGAGTCTTTAGGACTTTAATGCAAATTCCCTCACTGAGAAAATGGTTGGCTTGGTTCTTTACAACCACTCTCCCTCAAGCCCCCTTCCCACAAGGGACAAAGTGAGCTGCCTTCCCAGTGTGAGCCATGGGCCTTGAACCTCAGAGCTGTGAATTCCCCTGTGTGTTGCATTCCTGGGAGGTGCCCTCAAGGCTCGGAAGCTGAGATGATGAGGCCATGAACATGAAGAGCTCAAGTTCAAACCAAAAGCCCAAGGTGCCTGGTAGCTCAGACGTCAGGAAATGAAATCCAAGAAGCAACCATCAAAGCTTCAGGTATACCAGGGAGCTGTCATTACAGACAGTGTACATGACTGTGTCATTAGACATCTAGAGGCTTTTGTTTTGTTTTTTGTGGTACTAGGGAATGAACCCAAGGCCTTTGCAATAAGCTTATCCTCTTTAAAAAAAAATTCTTTTTTTAAATTTTGAGATAGTTTCCCTCTAAGTTACCCAGCCTGGTCTCAAACTTGGCAATCTTCCTGCTTTAGCCTTTCAGAGAACTGGTATTACACATATGGGCCATATGCCCTATTCAGACATGTAGTTTTTAACTTATTTTCATTCTGCTAATAAGAAAATGGATGTTTGAAGTGATCAGATCGCCCTAGGTCACTAGTCTGTTAGGAGATTCTACAGCTGGGATTTTGGCCTGGATTGGGTGATTCTGAGGCATGGCTATATGAACAAGCAGCCCTGGCTACAAAGTACAAAGCCTTGTACACAGCACTCAGCTCGTACGTCCATGATCTGATTTGATTTTTAAAGGACCACTTCTGAGTGAAGTGTTCTGAATACTCTGCATATTTCCAAATTCCATCACAGAATACAAACACTGTGGGCAAAGGAATGATAGTTACTTTAAGTAAGCAAGACACCAAAAATAGCTGGGAAGTGGCCCAAGACCCAGGGCCAGAGCTGACTTTGATCTGGAAATTGTAGTGTAAGGCTTTTAGAATGGAGCACTTTGTCAAACGCCAGCCTTTTTAGGATCAGCAATTTCTCTAGTGGGATATCTGCTTAGAAGCCTGTGAAGGGTGAAGCAGAACATTCTGCCAACGTGGCCGAACTGGGTGCTGGGGAGGACAACGAGTCACAGTAGTTTGGAGGCCACATCCTTGCTGGAAGGAACCGAGCATCAGCTGAGTCAGGGTGATACCCCAAGTGGTAAAAGGTACTCCCAGCCCTTCATGGGTTAGTGGAGGCCTCGGGACAGCACTTCAGGGGTGGGTGCCATTGCACAGGAAAGTCTGTGTTGGCAGGAGCTGTTGTAGGATTTTGGAGATGACAATGAGTGAAAACAAGAACTTAAAGAAGTAAATAAATTCTAGTATACTTGCTTCTTTTTCCCTGTGTTCTTTTTTTTTTTTTTTTTGGTACCAGGGATGAACTCAGGTCCTTGCGCTTGCACAGCAGCCGGCAAAACCACTGAGCTAAATCCCCCACCCTCCCTATGTTCTTTATTTTACAAATCAAGTATATCTGCAATCTCCTTTAAAAACAGACCTCCTCGATCATGCTGGGTGAGGAGTCTTGCCTACTCCTCACTCACAGGAAAAAGGGTCTGTTATTTAGGATTTCCAAACCCTGGTGCATGCACCACTGCTTGGACTGAAGGACCCAGGACTATAAAAAGAATGGACCCAAGAGGCAACCCACTTTCCAGTCCCCCTTCTGTCTCTTTTAGACAGAAGCTTTCTTTCTCTCAATAAATTTTTCCTACTCTTAACCTCTGTTGTACCTAGGATTCATTCTTTGATTTTAGAGAACACAAACTCATGTTTCTAATGTCTAGCAGGTTGGGGAGTTACATCTCTTCCTCCTATGTCATTTTGAAGGTCTTCCACCCAGATTACTGGTTGGATGCAAGAATTTCCTTTCACAGATTCTAACTTTGGTCTTTTTGCTTCACAGACTGTAACTTTTGTTTCATAAGTTCTGATTCTTGTTTCATGGATTCTTTTTGTTTCCTAAGCTCTGTCCATTTGTTTCATAGATTCTCTGGTTTTTGTTTTTTAAATTCTGGCCTTTGTTTCAGCTTTTGCACAATTACTATTTCAGTTTCTAAGTGTGGCTCTTTCCCCAAGCTGCCCTTCTATTTTAGTGCTCATGCTTAGATTATACGTGGTCTAATTTCTTTAAAATTTTGTTTATTCTTGCCTAAAGGTTGCCAAACTCCAAATGGTCATACAAATGGAACCAAAGACAAATGTGCTAGACTTCTTTTACTGGGATCCACCAGATTGACCTTGTAAAAAGTTCAAAACTGCTAAACTACAATATGACTTTTATGTTGGATTCTGAAGTCCCCTGGACCAGACCTTCTCCTTATCCTCTTTGTGGAAGGCTGTTACTAGTTCTTCCTGGTGAAAACACTTTGTGGCTATATTCATAACAACCCTGGTGACCTTATTATTTAGCCCATGTATCCTTAACTGTTTCTTTGGCTTTGTCTCCTCCAGACTCAAAGCTATACGGCTACCCAAGAGGACAGTGCCTGGCGCCTATTGAGGGCCTTTAGATGACCTTCTATAGAGTATCTCCGACTGCCGATCACAACTATGACCTTCTTTAGCCAGAAGTAGTCAGAAGGGTCTTCAGCCCTTGTCCCCTCACTGCAGCTAGGGGTACTTCGTCAGAGGGGGGAATACTGTAGACAGGTAAGTTAATTAGATATCTTGTAGGCAGTTAGACAGGGCCACTCTCAAGGCGCTAGCCCTCAAGGTGCCAGCCCTCCAGGAGCCAACACAGTGAGGAGCCAACATGGAGAACAACTGAGGCACATTCACTGGCTAGCATTATAAAAAGAAGAGGCACTACTTCCCCTAGAGATAGATAGCAGTGATTGATATCCTAAATGGGAAATTCCTTGTATGTGACTTGTTTTCCCATTTGACCCCCATTTCATCAATGTTACCTGGGTGACTGTACTTGTAATCTTATGGGTTGGTCATGGATTTTTCCCAGCTCATGCCCACCTTGTAAATTTTTCCATTGGGTCTTATAGTTTTGCCCCACTTTGTACCCACCTCACCACATGGCTTTGCTGTATAAAACATCTTTGAAAAGTGGGGTGGGCAGGCAACCCACTTTCCAGTCCCCCTTCTATCTCTTAGACAGAAGCTTTCTTTCTCTCAATAATTTTTTCCTACTCTTAAAAACAAAAAGGAATGGACCCTAGTGAGGCAGGCAGGAACAGAGATCCACCATCTTCCTGAATTCTCCGAGGCCGCCCACTGCCATCTGTGCACACAGCATCGGACAGTGCCACTGTGTAGGCTGCACAGAGCAGTGTCAGGCCTGTCTGCCGTTTCAAAGCAAGTTCTACTGCTTTATGTTTCTGGTCTCCACACTGGGCCCCTCCTCCCTCCCCCAGGCCACTCACCCCAAGGGCTCGCTGAGCCCAGAGGGTCTGCCTGGAAAGACTCAGTCCAGCCAGGCTGGGCGTTAGTCAGCCCATATGGGAGCCAGGTCTCAACTGGCCACAACCGTTCTATAAACAGCAAGACCACAACAGAGCACAGGATCTATTTTTGTGTCTCACTCACTGGAGAGGAATGTGTAACATTTCAGTAAAGGGAGAGTTCATGCTGCCAAAACCAATTGTTTGGCTTGGCAGCCTCAGGCAGGTCTGAACTGTTAAGACAAAGCCTACAGAAGCATCACTGGAAAACACTGTAGTGTGCTGGACAGACCCTAATGAATTCGCCAAACATGCAATGTATATACCTCCCTCCTCTGCTCCAAAGAATAGCAGGAAGAAGGGCAGGAATATGAAAAACTCCCAGGACCACAAAATCAGAGAAGTGACAGTCAGGCGAGGAAAAGACTCTATCAGAGCATGAACACACTGGGCGGGGACTGGCAGTCCCAGGGCTGGGTCAGCAACCAGGTGCTACATAATACACCCGTGTTTGCCTCCCAAAATTTGTCAGGGAGCCCAGGGGAGCAGAGCTGGGGTCTGGGTAACCTGAGTAGGGCATGCAGGCCGAGACCTACCTCAGGGCCTAGTCACCCACAGGGGCAAAGAAAAGCCACTCCACATCTCCATCTCAAGCATTTCTCCACAGTCACACAAACTCCCAGTAGTAGGTGAACATCAAGTGAAAGAATGAGGTAGACACAAAGAAGCCAGACAGCTGGGGAGCGAGACAGGGGAGTCCCCAGGGCCAGCTCTGCCTGCCCTGCCTCCCCTTCCACCACAGGCATTCTCCAGACCCTCAGCCCAGACCACCTGAGGAATGCAAAGAATCTTCTCTTCTGCCTCTCCCTGTCTGGAGCATTCTGAGTGCTAGGATTTTTCCTCCGAAACATCAGTAGCATGAGAGAGGAATGCAGTGGGTCTCCAAGGGCACATGTCTGCCAAGCTGACAGATGAGTGGAAAAGATGACAACTGTGACCACCCTCTCTGGGACAGGCAGGCCTCCCTCCCAGCCCCCCTTCCACAGTGGCTGTCAGGGCTGGGCAGTCAATTCAGTGGGTCAATTCTGCTAGATGGAAAGAGCTCTGGATATGTTAGCTAGCTTGATTTAATCATTCCACAATGTATACAAAGTTTTTTTTAAATCTCTCTGTACTCTGTAAATACATGCAGTTCTAGAACAAGAAAAAGAGTTCTGAAGATGGATAGTGTTGACGGTTGTACAACAATGTGAACATAATATGTAAATGCCGCTGTACTGTGCACTTAACCATAGTTAATGAGCTGGGGTTGCAGCTCAGTGGTAGAGGTGTGCTTAGCATGAGTGAGGCCCCAGGATTCAATGCTCAGCATCAAAAAAAAGAAAAGGATGAACATGGTAAATTTTATGATATATAGTATGCATTTTATCACAGTTAATAAAAAATTTAAACATCGATGATGATAAATAGTGGAGAGGGAGGACCCAGGATTAGCAACCAAGTGGAGTGACATGCCTTACACATTAATCACAGCCACACACTTTGACTCTTGCATCAGGACAGGATGCTCCCTTCACCCTGAGGCTGTGACTGCTCTGCCTTGACTGGACCAGCAGGACAAAGCAGTGTTGCAGGCATCTGGGCTCCATCCATACTACGTGCAGAAGACCACGCTGGCTAGCTGGAGACATGGCCAGCTGAGGATGTGGCCCAGCTGACTGCCAGCCCCACCCAGGTACATGAGAGAAGTGGGTGTGGGTGCTGGGTGACAATGAGTGATCGCAGGCAGGGACACCAAGAGAACAACCCTGCTGAGCCCTGCTCTGACTGCAGATCCCAGTGTAAACGCTGCTCAGAGTGATTCACCCATGGGAAGCATGTGACCAAGTGAGGAAGGCATCCTCTGCAGGACGCAGAAACGGGATCTAGCCTGCAGTCCAAATATGGAGACCAGGGCCAGGCCTCCTAATGCCACTTCCTGTTTGTGGCTCTCAGAGATGTTCTTGGACATCTTTAAGTCCTTGGAGGAGTGTGACCAACAGCTGGAAGTGCAGGGGCAAGGGCCTTCTCAGGGCACAACCAAGGACGGTCGAGCTCTCTAAAACCCAACACTGACTAAGGGAGGAAGAAAGCGACCTCTCCTCTCTCAAGCACCCTCGATGTCAGCTCTAGGGGCTCCAACACTGAACTCCACCTTGAGAAGAACTCTGGCCTTGAGAGATCACGTGGAAAGGTGCAGACAGGGAGACCCACAGCTTGAGAAAGAAGCAGGCGTTTTCGAGCTGGACATGGTGGCACATATCTGTAATGGTAGCATGAGGGAGGCTGAGGAAGGACTGTAAGTTCAAGTCCTGAGTACGCAACTTAGTGAGAGTCTGTCTGAAAAAGGACTAGGGATGTAGATATTGAGGAAAGAAAGTGAGAGAAAGAAAGAGGAAGGGAGGGAGGGAAAGAGGGAGGGAAGGAGGAAAGAAAAGAAAAAAGAAAAGAGAAGAACTCTCACTGAAGGGATCTGAGAGCCTCAACTTCTACTAAAGGCCACAAATACCACGGGTGGCTCACCCTATCCTCATTTCAGGGAGCTACGTCTAGTCAGCACCAGCAAGGTGTCACCTGAGTGGACCATCATCACTCTCCTGGATCCAGACATTGCCACTCCCCATGCCAGACTCAGAGATGTTCTGGGTCAGGAGCTACTCCGAGGGCAACCCCACCGTGTCCCAGGACATTACTTACACTAGGCTACAAACAGCCATGTGTCATGTCCCATGGTGGCCTAGGGAGGGAGACTGTTAAACTGTTAAGGCAGCAAATAGTTGCATGGGCCACGCACCATGGGCTTCATTTCCCAGCCTCTGCGCTGCTTTGACTCTCCCCTGCCTTCCCCGCCATGACATCATCCAAGACGGCCTGGTCCGGGGAGCCCATGTGCACCAAGGCTGCTCGCTCCCAACAGGGAGACACCTCCCTTCCTCCTCCACAGACACACTCTGAGGGTCCCTGCTCACACACTGGCAGCCACAGGAGACGAGGACAGGGGACTCGGCTGGACAGCAGGGAAGTGATGTGCGGCCACCCGTCACTTGCTCTGTGACCTCAGCAGACACAGGCTGCTGTGGGTTTGCTACCTACTGTTACTCTGCTCCTGACATCCCATGCCGCCCCAGCACAGGCCTGTCACCATTCCCCCCGGGTCCAGGCCCTGGGAACACTCAGCTCCTGTCAGCCTGTTCCCACTAACCTGGCCTCTGCAAACACCTGAGCGCCCTGCTAATCTCCAGTGGACATTTAAAAGAGATATGCTAGACACAGATGTTTGCATCTTAAATGTTTAGTACCCAGTATAACAGTGTGACAAAGGCAGAACACATCTGCGTATCCCCAACTATCTCTCACATGAGAATCATCCTGACTGCCCCAGGTGTCCACATGAGGGACCAGCTTGCTGCCCTTGGATCAGCAATTGTATACCAAATGCTAACTGTGGGCACAGAGCCAGTGGCTGTCCCATCCACCTGAACCCTGGTGGGACATTTCAGGACACAGCTCCTCAAGAATATGAGGCCTCTGGGGTCCTTGGAGATGCCCTTGGTGCTTCACCCACCTCAGGGCTCCTGAATGCCCCTGTCTGCTGGGACAGTGGCTCAGATCAGAAACTTCAGGGACATGTGAAAGCCCAGGAAACTAGGCCCTTAAAGCATCAGCACTTGAAACCCTGATCTGACCTCAATCGAAACCCTATTCTGGGCACACAACCACCCACACACAGCACTGAATGTCCTAGAACTCGGAAAGCTCTGGCTTTTCCATTCTTTTCTTGCCTTAGTCACTGTCCTGCTCATGAACGCACATCTCAGGGACAGCAAGAGACCAGGGAATTCCTTGAAGCCAGCTGGGCATGACACTCTCATACCACACTGGGAGCAGGGCCACTGTGGTCCCTGGTGCTGGGGGGCAGGGGCACAGGCTGAGAGCAGCCCCCAGGTCTGGCCCTGAGCCCAGGCTGGCTGGATGTTGGAGCCACATCAGAAACACTGGGAGTCTCCTAACTCCCTAAAGCCCTCTTCCCTTGGCTAATGGGCCTGTCCCCTCAGTCAGCAGTGGGGCCACAGCCTCCTGAGCACAACAAACACTGAAAGAAAATGTAGAACTACTCGATTCTTTTTAATAGGGTAAATACATCTAAATTTAATCCAACTTACCCTTGTTTCCCAGGAGAAAGGGGCAGAGTGCTCATCTTGCCAAGTTATATCCTGAAATAAAAATTCAAGAATAAATCTGAAACCCAAACTCAGACAACCCCATGCAAACATCCACCCAGGGCCGTGAGGGAACCCAAACGCAGGAATGACCCCAGCTCCTGGCTCTGAGCAAGCTGATGTCCTGATGCCCGGCAGGGAAGGTGCTGACTGCCACAGCTGCTTCTCCCTCACCACCCGCCACTGCCTGACACTTAGGGGACTCTGGTGGGGCCCCTGATGACTCAACCCAGGAGGAAGGCAGTGGAGCAGTAGAACTGACTTTCAGTCCTCAGAAGAACCAGCTCAAGCTCAGCCCTACCAGTGGCCAGCTGTGTGCTCATGGGACTTGACAAAGCATTTTGAGCCTCAGTTTCCTCATCGGTAAAAGGAAAACCGTAACACCCTTGTGAGGATTAAATGAAGGTAAGGCCATAATTGGCCAGGCAACAGTAACATGCCTGAGTTCCTGCCTCTCGGTGTGCCTACAGAGATCTGAAAGACTTGGTCAACAGCCAGTGAAGAAAAAAACGCCAATTTAAGGTGAGTGCCTGACTATACCGAGAAATCAGGCATCACCACCCCAACCCTCCCAGCAGAGCAGAGCGGGCAGAGCCCTTCATAACCTCACCCTGGACCTGACTGCAGGCCTGAACAAATGGTTTGGGGACCCCCATCCCATGGCTCTCTTCCACACCCTGTGGTGCTCCTGGGCTGGCAAATACCTCATCTGCGCCACGATGCCCTTGGGGATCACACCTGCTAGACCCAAACATGGGACACACTGGGTGACACAGGCTGAAAACAGGCTGAAATGTTCTAATTGAGACCGACATTAACATTATTACATCATACTTCATCTCCCCCACCAAATAAGAACTCCAGATAATTCGGGTCCATCCATAAAGTACCCATTAAATCCTATCTCTTCCCATTCAAAGGTCCTGACTGCAGAGTGCTCCTCCCTATCTTGGCCCCAGGGATGGCAGAGAAGGGGCCAGGGGCCCGGCCCCCACAGGAATGCTGCACAAACACACCAGACTGGCCAGCCCTCCACAGACAGTCCTGCTGCAATGAGCCATGAGTGGGATGCAGGGAACTGTGTGACAACTCCCCAGCTCCCCCATGAGTGGCCATCCCAAGGTCACAAGGCAACATAAAAGTCTGTTCATTGCCCTACTCCACAGCCTGAGATCGGGGTCTACACCCGCAGACTCTCCAACCAGGAACAAAGGAGTTCTGCACCAGTCTGACCTTTGCACACCTCAAGAACTCCCTAACACCTCAATGTGGGGCACTGAGCTGGCTCTCTTGAAACCCTGGGGGTTTGGAGAGAGACTCTGTCTGTGGATAGAGATGTCTGTTGCTAGAGCTGCCCCTTCTGTGGCTCTCAGGGACAGAGCCAGGCCTGGGGACAGGATGAGTAGTCTAGCCTCCTCAACATGTGTGGGAGGACCAAGGACTGCAGGAAACCCTGCACACCCAAGTAGGGCAAAAAAAAAACAGGGGCGGGGGGACACCTGGTCTGCCCACAGACACAGTTTAGAGCCACACAGCCATAAGCTGCACAGCTGCCCCTAGGCAGAGCAGGAGCACCCCAGGGTCAAAGCCATCATCACAAGGCCTCCTAAATGACAACATCTGAAGGTAATGCTGCCTTCACAACTGGTTTGCCCTGCTTTTTTACTACTCACAGCCATCAGACAAAACTTCTAAAGGCACCAGGAAGAGGGTGGCTGTCTTCACCTTTGGAATTTCAGTTAAACCCAATGTCTGGAGGGTGCATGTCAATACCCTGGCAGCAGGAGGCTCCACACAGGCAGGGGCCAACTGCAACTGAAGGGCACCCTCTGCTCTGGGTACCCGGCAGGGGAAAGGAACTGAGTTAAAAGACCTGAAAGTCTCTCAAATACCTGGCTCTTGAGACTGTAATATAAGTTTCTCTTAAAAATAATGAGACAGGGCCAGGGATTTAGCTCAGTCCTTCCGGCGCCTGCCTTGCAAGAGCAAGGTCCCAAGTTCAATCCCCGGTAATAATAATAATAATGAGACAAAGGCTTTGTTTTCAGGTGGAAAACAAAGGAGGCTGCTAGAACTAAAGCACCATCTATTCTGGATGTGATCATGAGAAGGTAAAGGGAACCACACGCGTCTCCCAGAGCCACAGCCCCACCACTCCAGGGGAAACAGGCAGCAAATGGTGATCAGAGCAGGCAGGAGGCAGTACAGGAGTCTCTGGTGCAGGGTCACAAAGGAACACAGCACTGACCCCACCATGATGCTGTATGACCTGTCTTTAAAACATGAATTATACAGTCTGAGCTAAGATTAAGCTAAGAGAGCTTGGGGCTTTGGAAGTGAAGGAGTAGTGACTTTGAGGAGCAAAGGGTGAACCCTGAGCTTGGTGCACCAGGTCTCCAGTGGTCACAGCCCATGTCAGCTTATGTTCCATGGGGCGCACAGATAGATACTGGTCACACTGTGATTTCTCCACAACTTGGTGTCACCTCAACCGTTTATTATTTGTTCCAGCCAGAAACTAAGTCAAAGGGTAGATTCCTTGGATTTCTGAAATTTTGAGATCATAAAAATTAATAAAGTACTTACAAAAATAAACCTGCCACAGTTTGTAATAGCTAAGGGTTGGAAACAGCCCAATTGCCCATCCACTGGAGATTGGATAAAGATGTGGGCTTTTTAATACGTTTCAGTTATAACCATCAACATTGGTCTCAGTTCACCAATCAAAAGAAACAGACTGGCAGAATGGGGCAAGAAGCAAAATCCAACAATATGCTGCATACAAGAAACACACTTAATTCAAAAGGAAACTCACAGACTGAAAGTTAAAGGGT
>NW_004624775.1:18724842-18749831 GCF_000247695.1 Heterocephalus glaber | reverse complement strand
TTATATAAAGGTACAATTCCCAATGAGAAATGTAATTGTGTTGTATACCTACAATGTACCAATAAAAGAATTTAATACAAAAAAAATAAAAAAAGATGTGGGTTTAATAAAATGGAGTACTACTCAGGCATAAAGGAGGAGAAACTAGAGACATCTACAACTAAGTGGACACACATTGAGGCCATCCTCTTAAGTGAAATAAATAGGACACACACATGTAAATACCAAATAGTTTCTCTTGTGTGAGAAACTGAAAGTGTAAACAAGGATCAAAATGTATAATTGAAAATGTGAAATATGAATAAAAGGTCTAAAGGAGTAGGGGAAGTTCGAGGGGTAGGGGAAAGAAGGAAAAGGAAAAAATATGAGAAAAGGAAAAAATGGAAACAAAGTCTCTGTAAATATGATGAATGTAACTATTGTATACCTAAAACCTACCAATAAACTTAATGAGAAAAAACGCCCGGCCAAACAAGAATTCGAAGGAAGCTCTCATGTAGCTGCTGGTGGCCACTCTAACCATAAGCAGGTTTGGCGTAGCAACAGGTCCCCAGGCTGAGATGCAAATGGCATCAGGATTTCAGAATGGCAGTACCCCCCACCACACACACACACATACACACACACACGCACAGTGCTGTCTTTTCTGCTACTCTCACAATGACCAGCAGGCAATCCACCTAGAGCCAGATTCGGTCACCATTGCACATGCCTGCTCCATGGGTGCTCGAAAGGCCCTCCAACTGTGTCCCAGGCACTTAAAACTGAGATCATCTAAGCACCACAGCACATCTGCTATGCAGACCCCCAGACGACATGGGTGGGCTGCATCCTGGCTGAGCAGTCCCTTCAGGATCAAACTCCTCTCCACAGAGATGTCTGTGTCGCAGACAATACTTCGTCTCTCTAGAAATGGCTTCTCCTCTGGAACCCAGCCTCACATCACCAAGTCCCAAGGAAGAAAGTGAAAAGCTGAGAAGCCAGGGAAGACAGTACAGCAACTACCAGAGGCCTCAGTACAGATGAGAGGTTCTGCTGGCCCCCAGATAGCTCTAAGAGGCCATCCCAGAGGCCAAGGCCACGAGCACCTGCTTTCATCCTGAAAATGTTTATCCAACTCAGTTTCTATCTCCTAGAGTAAACAGTGTTAAAAAAAAATAAACTACATCCTCACACATACATACATCCCACCCCCCAATCTCTCTGTAGTACTGGAAGACATACTTGTGTGAGAGTTATGAAATGTGTAGCAATTTGTTTGCTGCTGTTAAGCACAGCCATTATTAAAAGTTAAAGTACATAAATTCACAATTAAATACACTCTATTAAAAACAAAAGTAATGTATACTTCATGCCTATAAGGATGACTATTGTTTTTAAAAAATGGAAAATAACACGCACTGGCAAGAATGCAGAGAGACCAGAACCCTGGCCAAGCCTGGTAGGAATGTGGAATGGTGTGGTCTCCATAGAATAGCCCAGTAGTTCTTCAAAAAGTTAAATGTACAAATGCCACATGATCCCACAATTCCACTCCAAGGTGTGTACCCTAAAACATGAAAGCAGGGCCTCAACTGACACTGAGGTATCCATGCTCGTGGCCACATTGCTCTCAAAAGGCCCAAAGTGGAAACAATCCAGATGTCCATGGATAGGTAAGTGGATAAATGAGAAGTGCTGTATCCATGCAATGGAATGTAATTCAGTCTTAAAAAGAAATGGCATTCTGATACATGCTACCATGTGGATAAATTAGGAAGACACTATCCTTTGTGAAATGAGCTAGCCACCAGGACACATACTGTACGATTCCACTGAGATGAAGCACCTAGGGAAGGAAAAATCATGGAGACAGGAAGCATAAGTTGCCAGGGTGGGGGGTAGGCTATTATTCTATCACATGTATAGAGTTTTACTGTTTAATGGATATACAGCTTCACTTTAAAATAATAAAAACATTCTGGAACAGATGGTGGTGATAGTTGCTTAACAATGTGAATACACTAAATGCCACTGTACATTTAAAAATGGTTCACATAGTAAATTTTATGTTTTATATATTTTATCACAATAGTCATGAAAAGACATAGATGGAGCTTAAATGCAAATTACTGAATGAAAGAATCCAGTCAGTCTGAAAAGGCTACAGACTGCCTGATTCCAGCTGTATGACATCTTGGAAAAGGCAAAATTATAGCAGCAGCAGAAAGACCAGTGGTTGCTGGGACTGAGAGAAAGGAGGGATAAAGGTGTAGTACAAGGACTCGAGTGAACCTATTCTATGTGAATATACCACGAATCGTCTCCTCATGATACTACAATGGTGGTACTGGACCAGGAGTGAATCTGACATCAACCAAGGCTGATAATGGTAGCATCAGCACAGGTTCACTTAAAAAAGTCACCACTGCGGTCTGGGATGCGGAGGATGGGGAAGGTGGTGCATACACACGGAGGCGTGTTTAGGGGAGACGTTTGTGGGAACTCTGTACTTTCTGTTCAGTTTTGCTGGGAAACTAAAACTGCTCTAAAAATATATTTTAAAGTGTGTTCCATCAACAAAAGGTTATCCTCAAACTCATCATTTCCTGTGTACTCTAGCACATCTCCCTACTGGCTGTGTTCCTGAGGTTACTGGCGTCTACTGCGCCAGCCAGGTCTGGGCAGCAGTAATGCTGTGCTGCTCACCACGCTGCCCACTGGCTCCATCCTGCCGTTGCAGGTGCCAGCAAGTCAAGTGCCAGAGACCAGGGTCAGCCACCACCATCCTGAACCAGCTGCAAAACATCTCCCAGCACATCACCAGCACTATCAGGCATAGTGACATCCATCACACACTGCAGCCAATGTGACTTCTTGCTATCAAAACCGAAAAGGATTTTGGTAACATAGCTTTTGAAAATATCCAGTCATAAACACTCACTGATCATTCATTGGTCATGATTTCTCTGTAAAAGTCATGACTGCTGCAAAATTATTCTAAAATGGAAAACTCTGGACTTCAAATGTGGTGAAAGTTTCTAAATATGAACATTTCTTGCACATGAGTTAATAAAAGATTAGTCATTTGGTCTTTGACAACTTTCTCTCCTACTTTAGGACTTGTGTACCACTGGGGCACTGCTGTGTGGACAGGGCAGCACTGTCTGAGGTGGAGGTCACTCAGTCCCCCACCAGCTGGGCCAAGAAAGGCATCCAGCTCTGGCAGGTAACCTCACATGGCCAGCAGACAGCCCCCTCTCCCCACAGGATCCATCCCTCACAGGGAAAGATGCCCAGGGCCTTAGGAGCCCGTGGGGCTGGGCTCACGCTGCAGCTGGTCCCAGACACCTGACTCAAGACTCAGGACCCAAGTTCTGACTTGCTACAACTCAGAACCACCTAGGGTGCTGTCTCCTAACTAGAATTTATGGGTCCAACCTGGCTTAAAAACAACACACAGGGCTGGGGGTGTGGGTCTCAGGCCTAGCATGTGCAAGGACCTGGTTCCATTTTCAGTATCACTTTCAAAACAAAAGCAAAACCTTCCCTGGGTAATTGATTCTGAAGCCACCGTCTTATGGGGGACCCCATCTAGCTCAACTGCTCCCAAACCATGGGACCCCAGTTGCCCTCTGGTGCCCAGAGGTCCCTATCTGTCTGACCAGCTCTGCACAGGCCACATCCTCAATAACTCCCATGAAAAGCCCCTGGTTCAGGTGACTCTCACGATGGCCCACAGTTCCCAGGCCAGGTCTTGCCATCCCCACACAGAGGCCAACAGAGTCATGGCTTTGTGTCACAACCACCACCTAGGTCAGATGAGCAGCCTGCATGCATGCTGTAAGGCGCTGGCATCACAGGAATCCCATTGAAAGGCTTCTTTGTTCTTCCTGTCACTGCAGCTAATAACAATGTTTCATACTACAGAAGCTACCTTGCTATCAACAGTAAACACTCTCATCAGGCAGAGGCAGAATAGGGTGTATACTACTTGGAGTGCCTTGTTTCTAAGTCAGAATGACAGCTATTAAAGTCTCCAGAAACAGATTCCGTTTTCTTGGGTACTTCAGAAGCAGCATCCGTAACCCTGCAGCTGCTCCCCAAAACCATGTGTGGTCACAGACATCTGGAGTCCAAAGGTCAGGGAAGTTGATAAACAGTGGCAGCTTGGCCTAAGCTGAGAAATGCTAGAAGCTAGAACAAGAAAGCTGGGAGAGCAGAGCCTGTGGAGAAGGGACAGAAAGCCTCCTATGCTGACAGCTGTGGTACACCCAGGTGAGGTAATTTTTGCTGGTTAGCTGTCTGTACCTCAAAGACTCAGAGGCTTCGGGCCACTTGAGTATAAAGCATCAGTACAGGGTGACACCAGAGTACAGCACCCTGGGTTTGTCAATCACCTGAGACCAGAGCACAGTCCACTGGCAAATTCTAGTCCTATTAAAGATGGGAGTGAGGCAACCACGTGTTTGAATTGAAAACCTCTGTTCACACAAAAACCTGCGCACAGATGCACACTTTATCTGCACTTGCCCAAACTTGGAAGCACCCACGTCATCCTTCAACAGGTGAATGGATAAACCAACGGTGCTACATTCAGACAGTAGGGTACTATTCAGGGCTAAAAAGCGAGGATCCATCAAGCCATGAAAAGACATGGAGGAACCTTAAATGCACATTACCATGTACAAGCAGTCTATCAGAAAAGGCTACATGCTGCATGGTTCCAACTGTATGACATTCTTGGAAAGGGCAAAACTGTGGAGACAGAGATCAGTGGGCAGCAGGGGTGAACAGAAGCTTAGAGGGTCCCCAGGGCACTAAAACCACTCTGCAAGATGCAGCTAGGGGGACTTTGTCGCTCATCAAGGCCTACGATGTGGTGGCAATTGCAAACCCAAATGTGAATTCCAGACTTTGGGTGATAATGCGGTGTCCACATAGGCTCATGGGTGCACCCCTGAAGGGGTACTGACAGGATCAAGACCATCTGTGTGGGCTGGGGGGGTACATGGAAACTCTAATTCCCATTCAATTTTGTTATGAACCTAAAACTGCTCTAAGGAAATAAAATCTGTTTAAAAAAGAATGGTTAAAATGTGCTCTTTTGTTTTTGTTTTTTTTTACCAACTGCCTATTCCTAGCAACTATTTACATACTTATGGAATTGGTGCCTTTCCTTTTGGCTTGGGATATATTTAACTCTGCTGAGATGGGGGGGTTTCCATAACCGGAAGTACAAATCTGCAGCTCCCAAGACAGAAAGCAGTTATGACTTAACTGCCAGTACATTCCACTGTGGATCAAACTCAGAAACTTAGCCCTCCACAGATCACAGCAGAAGTAGAACCAGTGCCACTCACTGTGGTAATGGGACTAGGGAACACAGTGGGTGGAGGAAACTGGAAGGGAAGGAACAGAAAATACGCAGAAAGTCTAAGGAGACAGGTCTAGTGGGCAGTCATTCATTTATTTATCTTGAAGAAATGGCTATTTTTCCCAGTACTGTGGAAATCTCTTGCTTAGGGTGTGAAAGTGATTCCTTGTCCATTAAAAGATGACTTCAAACCTGCCCACAAGCTTCCTGCCCTTCCACCCTGCATGACTGTGAACAGTCGTTTCACTTCGTTGTAAATCTTGTTCCCCAGCTGCTACTGGGCCACACTCCCACAGGAACTAGAGGGCAGAGCCACCTGGGTAGGGGAGGCCAAGTGGTCATCCTGCCACAGGTCCCAGCTCCAGGGAGGTGCTAACTAGAGTGAAGAACCCGCAGTCTCCAAGGGAACGCTTGTGGGACCAGCTCCTGGCTGCCCCTGGCTGCCCGTGTAATGGATTAAGCCACGTCTCAGTGCCTGCCCAGCAGCTGAGCACTGAGCCCCACGCAGAGGAACACAAAAAGCCACACTCACCCTGTCATCTATTCTAAAACATACACAGATATGCCAGACAGGCGGAGAGAATCATAATTCATACATTCCACCTTCCTTAAAAATAAGTCCAAATTAGTGAGAAAAACAACTTTCAAATTAGTACTTTTGTTTTTTCCAAAAAAGGAAAAAAAAAAAAAAGAAAAAGCTGAGCTGTTACAGTGGGAAGGGAAGGGGAGGCCTCACCTGTTCCAGGGGCCATGCAACAATCTCAAACCTAACACAGACTTAAAGCCTGAGAAAAGTTCTGGAAGGATCCTATCAACTGTTCTCTAACGCTGCTTCAGCATGGTTTGAAACAGTTAACAACCTTGTACAGGTGTAACTTTTTAAATAAATCAGTTTATTTTAAAAACCCAGACAAAGGCTGGCCAGCACTCAGGCCCTCGGGAGTCTGGACTCAGGTGGGGTGGGGTCCTTTGAAGGCAGCCAAGGAGCCAGTGGATACAGCAGCTCAGCAAGGCTTGCTGACCACAGGGACTCCACAACTGTGGAAGCTGCAGGGTAGGAAAGCCACCAGGCCTTTAAAAACCCCTATGGCAGCACAGCAGGTGTCTGGAAACCCAAGAGGCCAAAGCTCAGAGGAGTAAGAGAGCAGCTAACAGGGCTCCAAGATTCTGCAGGAGGAGGATGTGGGCTCTAGGGCAGCAGCTGGTCATGCAAAGCTGCTGATGGGTGGATGGATCTGCCTGGCTCCTGGGTCTCACAACTCCATGTTCTACAGTACGCAAAATTCAGATCAGGTCCTGGCATATGGAAATACCACTCCTGCCAGCTCCACCCACTCCCTAGATCAGTGAGGCAGGCAAGCAGAGCCATATGAACAGGATGCACTGGCTGCTCAAGTGAAGTGTCCCAGTCAGCTGCTCAGGGCTTGTTTGCAGCCAAGAATGCAGCAGAGAGTATGGAATCCTGTTACTCTCATGAGGGGACTCAGAGCTTCTAGATGGGTGGCAAGGGTTTGGCGGGGGGGGGGGGTAGGTAACACATTCCTAAATCAAGGATTTAAGATTTTAGGATTTTTTTCCTATTTGATAACAGGAAGCAGCAGTAGAAGCATATGGGGACATTCCTAAACCCTTGTAAAATAAAAACCTTCCCCCTTGAAAACCTCACTTCAGAGGAAGAACATAACCATTAAAAAGTAGAGGACTGGGCCGGGGATTTAGCTCAGTGGTTCTGGCGCCTGCCTCGAAAGCATAAGGTCCCAAGTTCGATTCCCGGTACCAAAGAAAAAGGACTCTAAAAAGCAGGGAACATGTTAAGACTGTTAGGCGCAAACATGGCTTCATGGCTTACAAAATCCAAACCAAAGGGATGTCCCCAGCATCTGTGCCTGCTCCAAGTCAGGCCCTGTGAGCCATGAGTTCCACCCCAGCCCCACAAAGGGAAAAGTGCCCCACAGGAGACAGAACACTGATGTGGGTACCGCCAGAACCAGAACCAGGTGCTGGGCTCCAAGGACTCTGTTTTGCTGCTGCAAGTATCCTTAGCAGTTAAGCCTTGGGGTGACAATGGGTGGGGGGAAGGCAAGTATCTGCACTTCTATGCATTTATACTGAGATCAGATGTCCATGTGGTGGGATGGTTACAGGAGCTGGTGAAGGCGTTGGCAGCTCAAGCATCGTAAACTGGATCCTTCTAAATAGACCATCAGAAACACTTGCTTGATCACTTCCCAAGGAAGAACCAAAATACCCATAGGCCCCTTTATGGCTTCAATACTAAAGCCAGCTACCTCCTTCTCTGCAGAGGTCCAAGTTACGTTATCAAAGTAAGGGGGACCTGAACCCAGCCAGGTCTTCCTACACCACAGAGAGCAAGAGTGAAAATACACACACACACACACACACGCACGCACGCACGCACGCACGCACGCACAGTGCTGCACCTGTCCTACGCCAGCCAAGCTTGGCGCCCGAACTGAGACCCAGAGCTACACACTGGGTTCGTTTGCTCCTGTAACACCTACGAATGGGTAGAATTGGGCCTGTCCAACTTGTGACCTATGGCCTGCTTATCTCCTTTTTTTAAGTGTTACAATAACAAGTATTAAAAAATAAAGCAAGTTCCGTTACTTATTCACATTACATATTTTATGTGTGGCCCAAGACAATTTCTCTTCACTCAGTGTGGCCCAGGCAAGGCAAAAGGTTGAACTCTCATGGACTAGTTGATGTTTACTACATCATCTGAATGGTCTGACTTCAAATACTGCTATGTGTGACACAAAAATGTTACTGGCAATGGAGGAGGGTATTTAAACAAACAGGCAGCGCCCTCCAGAGTAGCTGAAAAGCCTATGGAAGCCCTGAGACCATGTTAGAAGATAGATCAAGTAGATGGAGCACCTAGTTTAGGGTCCTCTCCCTCAATCCTGGGGCCATCTATTTGAGCCAGCCTATGTAGCATCCTAACTGGGGGTCATCCCCTATCCTGCCCTTACCTATTATCCCTTGTGCCTGGGAGCTGGCCCTCCTCTAAGGTTTCCTGAGGGCAACAATGAGACCACAGACTTCACTTAGGTGCCAACCGCTCCGCTTGTCTGAAAAATTAAAACTCCCCAGTGTCATTACACCACACAGTCACCACAGGCAAAAATGTCCCCTGGGCAACACCACTAAAATCTAGGTGCTGTGTGCCCCTCTGCCATCAGTGCCAAAGATGGCCAGGGGCATTCCAGGGCATGCTTTCGGGTCGTTTTTGCAAAGGTGAGATTCCACTCTCAAAAACAGGGCTGGCTGGAAAGGAACATGGTCACCACCACACATGTTTTCCTTGTTTTTATTACACTGGGTCTACAAATTTTGAATCAGCCTGGGCTGGCACCAGATTAGGAATTACAGTAAATACTTGGCCACATCTTCCCTTCTTGGTAACCATAGCCTCCAATGTGACCTAGCTTTTTAATGATATGCAGACATACTCTCAGCTGGATACCCAGCGAGAGCCAATGACAGTCACTCTCCAACATGTACAAGTGCCTACAGGTTCACCTCTTGTAGGATATATTAAAAGTCATGATTCTTCCGTGAGGAGCTGGCTGCTCTAAAAACACCACACACATGTCCTCACAGATATGCTTATTTCACACTGAACATGTTCGAGCTCTAGGAATACCATTTAAAACCTACATTTTCATCTCCGTAGTGTACCACACCCTTGTTTTTCCTGGCAAAGCCCCTGGAGTTTAAAGTCCAGAGGAGAATTTTCTTTTGATTCCACCAGAATAAGGCAATGTTGGCAGCACAGTTCCATTCTTCCACACTTCTATGACATTAAAGTGGGCTTATGACCACAAACATTTTGTATTAGTATATGTCTCCATATATGTTGCCTGAAAATCTGACAAACCTCATTCTTAACTTGAATTCCTTTCACATACACAACTTCCTCGGAAAACTCCTGGGCTCCTCCTCCCGCAGCCTCAGCAGGGGCCTGGACTGGGAGTGGATCTCTCACTTCCACACTTCAGCCACAGTGCATATTCCAAGGGGGCCAAACCAGTTCCAGGAGCCTTTGTGACTGAGTCGCTTACCGCAGTTTCTCGTTCCCCCTCCACAGCTAGGGTCCCTCTACCAGTCTATGCCCTCCCTAGGAGCAAAGGCTTTCTGGAGCACTTAAAACTTCTCCCTCTCTGGTTTTTTAGTACAAAAACTGGGTCGCCACGCGAATCCCCAAAACATTTGCTGCACACCGAGATTACAGGGGATGGGTCCCAAGGCAGTGGGAGTCGCCCCCTCACCTTGGAAGGCACCCCCTTCTCCTCAGGGTCCTTGCCTGGACCTTCACTTTCCCCGACCTCAGCAAGAACACTGACACAACAGGCGCTGAGTGCCTCGCGGCAGGCAGGGGTGGTACCATTCGTTTTCACAGGGCGGAAACTGAGGCTCATTCATGGGTATACAGAAGTCAAGGGGCAGAGCTGGACCAGAACCCAGGTCGGACGCTCCAGAATTCCGTCCAGTCGGTACGGCCCGGCGCCCTCGCCGCGCCCTCCCCTCACGGACCCACCTAGTCCCCCGCGCCCACCTCGTCGCCGAAGCGCACCAGCTTCTGGCCCGTGGGCCCGGGCAGGCCGGGGAAGCGCGCGGGGTCCCCCGGTTCTCCCGAGTCCGTGGGTCCTGGGGCGTGCGGGCCCACCAGGCAGCGGTCGATGATCTCGTCCTGCTGCGCGGGCGGCAGCCGCGCCCACTCGGGCCCGTACTTCTCACGGATCTTCTCCTTGTCCTGCATGATCTTCCTGGCCATGGGGCTCAGAGATGAGAAGTAGGTGAAGCGCTTCCGCTCCCTCTCGTCCAGTGGCCGGTTCACGCTCATGACCGCGGAGCGCGAGGCCGCGATCGCCGCCGCCATGGACGCCATGCCCGGCCCGCCAGAGGACCGCCCCTGCCCGTGCCGGGCTTACCAGTCCCCATCTGTCCCCGCCCCCACCCCACCCCTGCCTCGTGCCTGGAGTCCCGCCCCATCCCTCCACCAATCAACTTGCTCTCCGCTCCCAGAGCCCCGCCCACACCCTGAGTCAGGCCCTCTGCTCCGCCCCTAACGCACCTCCCTCCCGAGCACCACCCGCCCGAGCCAGGCCCTCCTCTTTAAGCAAGGCCTCGAACCCCGCCCCCTTCGCCTCAGGGCCCCGCCCCTCCCACCGCCTGCCCCGCCTCTCTTTCTCAAGGCCCCGCCTCTCTCTCCTCCCTCCCTTGAGGCCCGTTCCGGTCGGGGGCGGGGGGGCCACACTGCAATCTCCAGGAGGCCTGAGCGTCCCTAAATCCCCGCTCAGCTGTCGGGCAGGGCTACTTTGGTGACTGCGGCCGCCGACCGCCATGACGCCACGTGGTCATGCTGACAAAGGAAACTTCTCTGCCCGCTTGCCTGGCAAGGCCGGCGCCCCGCAGCCCCGCCCCTCCCCGCTGCCCGCCAGGTGTTCTCCGAGGGGTCCGCGACGCTGGCCCGGTCCACCCCCGCGCTGACCCGCTCTGGCGGACATTGGGGCACCGGGGAGTCAGAACTCGCCCCTAAGGACAGTGAGTCGCCCCTCAAAGCCTGAAGGAGGCTGGGACGCCTAGGCGCTTCCTTTCACGCACGGCCCTGTGCTCCCCAAAGCTTGCCTTTGAAAGCAAGCTCCAGATGTTCCCTGGACCTCAGGAGTATATCTTTACCCGTCCCGTTATTAAACAGGGATTAGAGGAGAGAAGACGGATTCGGGTCAGTGTGCTGAACCTAACATAGAGCATCAGCTTAAATGGAGAATAACAATACCAAAAAATAAAACTTCCAAAAATGGCAAGGCTGATTCTGGAATCTTAGAAATCACAAGAACTCTGAGCAGCTCTCTTTTTGCAAACTGGACAGGCGGAAAGTTTTCACAGGCAGAGAAGCAACAGCCAGACGGGGCCAGGCTTGTGAAATGTCTTTGTTACAGGCCACAAGATTAAAATTATACCAGAGGCTGTCACAAGGCTGTGACATATCTGAGGTGAGAATTAAATATCCAGTCAAAAACTGTCAACTGTTGCTTGGGATCTTTGCCTCTGAAATAACACTTGTAGAATTTTAAACACAAACAAATAACTTGCAAAACCATTTTCTAAACATGAGAGGCTTTACTGTCTTCCCCCCCAGAATCCCAAGAATGTTTTTGGAATGTCAGCACTGTGGCAGGTTCTACAATAAAAGATACTACTCTCAAGGACATTATCAGCATGATCTATTGAAGCAATAGGAAGTAGCAGCTGTTATCCATCTAACAGCCTGAGCTGGATTTATTTATGAAGCCAAAAGCTTGGGAAGTTGAGTTTTGGGTATTATTCTTCCCTATTTAAGTTGATGGTAGGTAGGCTCAGTACACTTACCCGAACGTGCCTGCCCCAATCCCTTTTTAATAACATGGGTGGTGCATAAAGATGTATTCCTGAGATTTGACAGACACTTAGGAGCTTGCTCTGAAATTCACATAGGAAGGATTCTTTGGCATTAAAAGGTTGATCTCGAAAAAAAAAAAAAGTTGATCTCATGCTGTTCTCAAAGCAGTTGCAAAAATAAATGTTGCTTTCCAAAAGAGCACAGACCTGTTAAGTGTTTTGGATAAAATATAATTTATTGCCAAAGAAGTTTTCAAAATAATATAAAAAGTTTTCAAAATAATAGAAGACATTGGACAAAGTATGAAGTCATGGGCCAGATGATAAGGTGTAACTGAAAGGAACATTGTTCCATATTATAAGAAGAAACTCAGGGCTGTGACAGATGCCTTGGCTGAAATTAGAAGCATTATATATATGACTGCCTGTATCTGCATACAGTGCCGTGGGGAGGGAGGGCTAGATGTAGCCAAACTCTTAAATATGTAATAAGAGGCAGTGGTCTGAATATTTGTGCTCCCCTCAACCCAAACTCATATGTTAACTCCTAACCCTCAAGGTCATGATATTAGGAGGGGGAGTCTTTGGGATGTTGATCAGGCATGAGGGTAGAGCCTTAATGAATGGTTAGTACCCTTATAAAAGAGACCCAGGGAGCTCTGTTGTCTCTTCTTCCCCATGTGACGACACAGTGAGATGGCACTACCTACGAACAAGGAGACAGCCCTCACTAGACACCAGATCTGTTGGTGCCTTGACCTGGGACTTCCAGCCTCCAGAGCTGTAAGGACCAAATCTTTGTCATTTCTAAGCATCCATTTTATGTGCTATTTTATTTCTATGCACCACAGTGCAAACAGATTTAAACATAAGGTAAAATACTGGGGCAGCTCCCTGCTGAGCACCTGTCTGATCCGCTCCACCTGCTACAACACAGCACCAGAGTGGGGACTCACAGAACAGGCAGGTGTCTGCGGAGGTCCTGGAGTCTGCAGATCCGAGATCAGGTGCCAGCATGGTCAGATTCTGCTGAGGGAACTCTCTTGGGTTGCACATTGCTGACTTCTCGTATCCACAAGTGGCAGAAAGAAAAGGAAGGAGCAAGCCCTCTCGTGACTCATAAGGGCACTAATCCTGCTTGTGAGAGTGCCAAACTTCGACCTCATCTAATTCTAATCTCATCCCTAAGGCCTCACCTTCTAATACTGCCACATTGGGGTGTATGGCTTTAACATCTTGACTTTGGGGGACACAGACATCCCCTATATAACAGCATCTTCTTAAGTCTCATTGCTGAGACAAAATACGCGACAACCACAAGTTCAAGGAGGAAAAGTTTATTTCAACTCACAGTTTGTGAAGGTTCAGCTCATAGTCAGCTGGTTCCAAGGCATGGCAGCATGGCAGAGGGGCATCACACAGGGGAAACAGTTCATGGTGTGGCAGGCAGAAGGCAGCGGTGAACCAAGCCTCCCTTTTCCTTTTATCCTACCCAGGCTACAAGCTTTTTGTGCGGTGCTGTCCACACCCAGGGTGGGCCTTCCCATTATCTACATCCAGAACTATGCTAATTCCAATCAGTGGACTAATTTAGTACCATGCACCCTTAATTGCAGTATCACATGCCCTAGATCCAGCCAGCTCTGAAAAGCCCCACCTATGAGTGCAGAGGCTTTGGGGGGACATCTAGATACAAGCCATGACAGCCAGAATTTGGATGGAGGAACCCACTTTGCACTTTTCTTGAAGAAAAAAGAAAGGGGGCCACAAACTCGGTTCACAGAATGGGAAGAAAGGCAAGTCATCCTTGGCTCCTTAAAATGCCTTCACACCAGTGGTTTATAGAGGTGTTTGCTTCTTTATGTGAAGTGCTGTGGTGATAGAGGAAAAGGGCATGAGAACGGGCTCAATGCAGTGGATGTACTGGTGATGACAGTTGGTATTTACGTAGGATCAGTTCTCGCACACTCTTCCTCGATGTTAGGGAGACGTGACAGGAATGCTTTACCTAGGGATTGAACACCTCTGGAGCTCTTCCTTTGCAAATGACATTTCGGTTGTTGCTCTTGGGTGTTCTGGAGTCCCCACCAGGATGAAGCCTGCACTACAGAAGAACTTTATCTGTCTTGTTTCCTGTTGTGAATAACAATGTTTGATTTCAAGTAAGGGCTCAGTGATGCTTGATAAATGAATCATGAATGAGTGAATAAATGAATGCTCGGAAATTGGCATTATTAATCCTCTCTTTACAGAGAAGGGAACAGATAAGACATCAAGGGAGAAGACTCAACCAAGATCGTTTCCTACCTGCCTTTGTGACTGGGGATAGAACCGAGGTCATGGAACAGAGGTTCATTTGACTTTAGTTAAATATCAAACATTAGATCAACATGTCTAAATAATGACTGGGAATAATAACAATATTTTAGAACTTGGTTTATGGATATAATTTATTGAAGTTCCTATGCCACTCCCTGGTCAAACACAGCACTGATTTTTTCAGTGTAATAATGAAGTACTTATGGTGGTGACCAGGATCAGCATTACAGGTCTGAAACCCTGACTAAAGTCGTTGCCCAGGAACAACTCTAGATCAGCCTCTCTAAAACAAAACCAACTACGGGAGAGCTGAGTGTAGCCCAGCAGAGCACTTGCCTGGCATGCACAAGGCTCTGGATTCCAGTACTGCAAAATAAATATATAAATACCATAAAAATTCTAGGGAGAAACACAGAGAGTAAGGCCGGTTGGCCACAAGAAGATGGCAAATCTCCACAAGAAACCTATTGTGCCCTGCTGGAGCTGGACGCAGGCATCTTCAAGGACAATTACTACCATGTCCTTCTGTCCTCGTCCTGGAGTCCTCAGAGCACATCAGAGGTGGGACTGTTATCTGCTCTTATTACTGTCTTAAGTGCATAGAAATTAACTTTCCCTTTTGAAGTAACTACCTATATATTTGACTGTTTCTTTGGCATTCATGCTCACATATCCTCACATGTTTTATTCAGCTGCTTTGGTGGGTGTACAGTACACAGTATTTTATATTACATCTGTTCCTCTAGTGAGCCCTAATAGATACAGACATTGTTGAGTTACATTTGGAGCTAAGGAAGCTGCTCCTGCCCCAGGACTCATGCAGTCCAAGCCTCGGGTCCCAGACGGGAGCCAGAGAGGTCCAGGGACACTGCCTCATAGGACTTGGCACCTAGCCCTAGGCTGTCCCATCTGTCCCCAGACCAGGAATGTCCTTCAGTGCAGGAAGGCTGGGAAGGGTGAGGGCCTCTGCTTCCCAGGGCTTAGTCCAGGCCTCCGAAGAGTAGGGGCTGCCTGGCCTGGGGCAGTGAGGTGTGGGAGGGACCAGTACTCGGCCTCTTCCTGCCCAGTGTCCTCTCTGACCCCAGAAGCACAGACTGCATGGGTAGAGGAACTGCTCATCTCTTTGCCAGTTGAGTGTATGGGCAACACTTGTCTGTCTCCTCTCTCAAACTGCGTTGATCCCCTTTGTTCTGTTTTCTTGGCCCCTCCAGGTCCTGGTGGTCTCACTTGCCCTCCACACCCTAAGGTTATGTTCTGCCTCCTGATGTCCCTCCCAAGTCTCACCCAAGGGGAAGGGGGCAATGGAAGCTCTTTTCCCTCAGGCCTCCTCTCTGTCTCACCATTCCTTCTGTTTCCATACTCTTCCCAAGGTCCTGTCCAAGTATTTTTTCCCTACTTGGCCTCTGCTGGAATGGTTCTCTCTACCTGGTAAACTTCTACTCATCTGCCAAAGTCCCACACTCTCACCTTCTCTGTGTAGCTACGTCCCTACCACCTACGTGAGGATGAACTGTTGGGTCCTTTTGATTTTTCCACTATAGTTGTTATGTTGTCTTGCATGGCCACCATTTGTATTATTATTTATGTCTTCTTGGTGAATCAAGTCCGAGACACAGCCATCCAGATGGAAGTGAGAAGATAGAGGCAACAAAAAAGCAGATGGGAAGGGGCAGCTCCTGGGTCTGGGCAGCTCGTAGGCACAGCAAGAGAAGAGAGTCAAGTTGAGCCTGAGTCAGGTCTGTACATCTCCAGAGCTGGGAATGAACTGCAGGCACAGCAGGCAGGGGGCCAACTAGAAGCCTTGGTGTCTCCCAGGTCTGCCTGGTGTGGAGAAACCTTGAGCTCTACACACTTGGAGCTCCTGAGACAGGGCAGCATGCTTTACTAATTCATCTCCTCTTCCACTGATTGTATCTCCAAGACTCCTGGTAAACTCCATCCAAACCTCTCATAGGATGCACCTCCATGGCCTAAATCTGTGAGTCCACGGACACTGCTTAGTGAGGGGAGGTGGTTGTTGATGCAGCCTCTTCTTGGCTGCTACCCACCAAGAACCCCCTCTCTCCAAATCCTTTGTTTGCTGTAAACCAGAACCAGTGGCCAACTTGGAACCGTGTGGCTGCTGCTTCCTCAGGGGAGTTTCCCCTCTGACTGTCCTATCTCAGTCGTACTTATTGCTAGAATTATTGTCATTCCTAAATTGCAGGCCAGTTTTAAATTACACACCGAATATTAAAGATGCAATCTTTGTGGGGTTTTTTGGTACCGGGGATCGAACTCAGTACCTTGTGCTCACAAGGCAGGTGGTGGAACCACTGAGCTAAATTCCTGGCCCTAAAGATGCAATTTTTAAAGAAGTTTTAAAAGCTGATTTCTGAAACACTGACTCTAGGCCAGAAACCCTTTCAAGGTCTTGGCTTTGCAAGTAGCATTTAGCTAAAACAATTCAAAAATTTAAAGAAAAGTCACTGACCTATTTCCTCCAGACTATTACTAAAAAGAGATACTTACTCTTTTTAGGTAAACTTTTGTGCATTCATTTACATACATCAATTTTAGAAATTATAAAATATCTAATTCAAATGAGTTTTTCCGGTTCCAGCTCAGTTAATTTTGTCACTTAAGTTTTAAAAATAAGGCTATATTGGGCCAGGGATTTAGCTCAGTGGTTTCGCTGCCTGTTGCGCAAGCACAAGGACCTGAGTTTGATCCCTGGTTCCAAAAAAAAAAAAAAAAGACTATATTGATTCTAAAAATAGTAAATGTAATGAAAAGTTTAGAAAATCGAGAAAACACATATATAAAATGTAACTATGCTAACATTCTATTGTACACACTTCTGGTATTTTCTCCACACACATGTATATAATAAAATAAAGTTATATAATACAGATGTATACATGTGTCTCCATACACATGAATATAATAATAAAATTTATATAATATTCTACTCAGGTGTGATGGCACACATCTATAATCTTAGCACTCTAGGAGGCTGAGGCAGAAGGATCACAAGTTTGAGCTTAGCCTGGGAAATTTAGTGACTTAGTGAGCCTGTGTCAAAATAAAAAATGGGCTGGGGATATAGCTCAGTACAAAGGCCCTGGGTTCAATTCCCAGTACTGCCAAAAAAAAAAAAAAAAGATGGGAAAAAAAAGAAAGAAAAGTTACTCTGTGCTTTTTCTGCTCCCTCAACAATATCAGAAACATTTTTCTAATTTCTTAAATATCCTGAGAATAATTTTAATAGCTATTATGGCTTGTATCTAGATGTCCCCACAAAGCCTCATATGATCATAGGCGGAGCTTTTTGGAAGTGGCTGGATCTAGGATGTGTGAATGTAAATTAAGGGTGTGAAAGTATGAATTAAGGTCATGACAGCTAAATTAATCCACTGACTTATTTAGCATAGTTCTGGGTGTGGGTAATGGGAGGCCCCATCCTTGGTTGGGTGGCACTACCCAAAAGGTTTATAGCCTGAATGGGATGAAAGGAAAAGGCAAGCTTGCTGCTGCTGCCTCCTTCCTGCCCTGCCATGAACCATTTCTCCTCTGCAATGCCCCTCTGCCATGTCACCCTGCTTTGGAGCTAGCTGATTATGGACTGAAACCTCTACAAGCTATGAGATGAAATAAACCTTTTCTCCATTAACTTGTGGGGGTCGAGTAATTTGTCTCAGCAATGAGAAAAGTAACTAAGACAACAGCCACATAACATTCTAAAATAAGGAAATTTACAATTTATTTAAGCAAATCTACCTTAGAGGGCTTTTTATATTTTCCTTAGGAAAATTTCCTTTTCCAGTACTACCCCTCCCACCTGGTGGGTGACCCAGCCAGTTCTGTGCCATGTGACCTGTCTCCTTGGCCAGACTAAGCTGAGAACTTCCCTGAGAAGCCCAAACTGTGACTGAAAGGCAGGGCAGATGTCTCTGGGCATCAGGGACTGAAAGAGATGGAGATGAAAATGTGATTTAAAGGCCAGGAGACATCTGCTAGGCTACAGGGAGAATAGGGACAGGTCTGTGTGCTTGTAGGAAACTCTCACCTCTGCCTATGCTAATATGAATGGATTTCTCTCTTGCCACCCAAAGGGGAAAACATCTCTAATGATTTTGACTCATATGGCAAATCTTTCTACACTATAAAAAAGGTTGATTCCACTGCAAGTTTCTTGAATTCTGATGCAGAGGATCTTTTCTGGATGTGGCTCTTGGCTGGGGAAGTCACTGTTTAACACTGTATCTACCAAAGGGAAAGACACAGGCATACCCATTTTCAAGGCACCCATAGGGTTTAAGCTGCATTTACAGGATGGGTATAAGCTGTAATCAGAGCTGGCATGCACGGGCACAGGGCTAGAGGACATGTGGCATTTTCATTTGGAAAGGCTGGGTAATTTTCTTGACTAATGTGAAACACAACTGTTCCTATAAACTGCACTGATCTACACCCACTGCAAAGGTGGTAGGCCCAGGGGTCTATTGCCATCACTATGTGTTTTAGCCACTAAATGTCAAATCCTTATGTCCTGGTAAGCACTCTTTCCAGAAAGAAGAGCCAAACAGGCCCGAAGAGGGTTCCATAGCCACACCCCACTGTGCAGATGCCATCCCTGCATCCTCAGATTCAGAGCTTCCATAATTTTCTCCACTGCTGCTTTGCCATCTGTTGCCTTTGATGATTTCATCCAGCTGTCTGTTTGCTAGCGGGCACTTTGACTCTACGCCAAGGCAGAAGTCAACCATGTCTGGCTGGACCAGGTAGCCTGCCTCACATAGGTTTTTTTTTTGTTTTTTGGTACCAGGGATCGAACTCGGGTCCTTGTGCTTGCGCAGCAGGCGGTGAAACCACTGAGCTAAATCCCTGGTCCCTCTCCCTCACGTAGTTTTGAAAGCAGAAGTTCCTATGCAGCACTTGGGCCTCTCAGAGAACTGCCAAGTGACACGCATCTTACAAACAGGGAATCTCTCTACTCCCCAAGGTTAGTGAGCTGGCAGAAGCCCTTTTCTTCCAGGTCTTAAAACTGACTGACTTAGCAAAGTAAAAGCAAGCTCAGACCTGAAGCATGTCAGGCAGGGACTGACTTGGGGCTAGAATTAAGTGGTTCCTGCCAGCTTGCTGTCCCACCCATCCTTCAGAGGACTTCAGGAGGTCCTACTCTACCACACTTATTTTTTTCTCTGGAGGCACCTGTGGGTACAGGCCAGGCTCTGGAGTCAGCCTGCCTGGTGCAAGCCCCAGCTCCATCGTCTGCTGGCTGCATGGTTTAAGAGATGCTTCCTGTGTTTCCTCCATTTTTCCTCATGCATCATGCTAGTCCCCATTCTGTGCATCTTCCATGAGGATTGAGGAAGAAGCACAATTATGTGCTTAGCAAAAAGTAACTGTCCAACACTTTTTTTTGGAACCGGGATAGAACTCAGGACCTTGCGTTTGTGAGGCAGATGCGGTGCCACTAAGCTAAATTCCCAGCCCCTGTCCAACACCTTTTGATGTTACCTGTCTGCTTCCTTAAAGCATCTATGACTTGTGTTTTGTTCCCAGCACTGGCTCAGGGCTACTGAGCCCCCAAGGAGGGGTCTCAATAGACATTGTTGGTGGATACAATTCTGAGTGACTGAGCTAAACACAGAGAGACTTATGTGGCGAGGACTCACATTCACTCTTTTACCTTTTTCCTCCTCTGATAAGACCTTGTAACACTGAGGAAGATTTTCATAGCATGAGCACTTTCTCATCTGTGACACACACCATATGTCCCTTGTCTACTGTGTGGCATTGGGTGCTCTTTCTGCCACAATTATCAATGTGATTTTTCCCCTGGACAAAATGTGGACTATCTCCATCTATAATTAAGAAGATGGAATAAGTGGTTAGCTACTTCAGTGTAGCTGTGGTTCTAGAGGACCTGTTTCCTAATGACAAAGTCACTGTAGTCACCACAAGCACAGAAGACAGCAGAGAAATCAACGTGTGCAGTGAACACACGTGTGAGATGCATGGGGCAGAGGATCTCAGAACTCAGGGTTAGGTCACCTGGGGGTTGCAAGTCTGCTGAGCTGGAAAGAGTTTATGGGGGCTTTGGTTGCAGTGGTGACATCTTCCTAAAACCAGTGAGAGTACCTTGCTTTTTGTGTATTAATAAACTAAAGGTGGTGACAAGAAAGTGTATCATGAGCATCTAAGGAGCGAGTGAGCAGGCAGAGAGCAGCCCTCCACTGACACACAGAAGGCAGCAGTTGTGTGTGGGTCTGGGGTGTCCAGGAGTTAAGGCAATGAATGAGTCAGAGGCGCTTTGCTTCCACCTTTTGACATCAAGAACAAAGTGGCTGTCAATGGGCACCCAGAAGCAGAAAAGGGTCTTACAGGTTGCCCTGGGAGTGCTTCTCAGTTCTGCTTCTCCATTCCATTGAGTGAGGAAAAAGCAACATTTCATTGTGAAATTATTTTAGCCTTTGTGAAATCAGGAGGAAGGAACTATGTTATTTACTAGCCAGTTTATCTGTGGCTAGTCTCTAACCATTTACCATATGGGAATCAAAATGCAGAGGCCCTTTGAGGAAGGTCCTTTGATGTAAATGCCTTTGTGGTTAGATCAAATGCATGAAAAAAGAAGGGACTATTTTAAATTGGCTCTGGTTTTTCTGAGTTTTACTAAATTAGCTAATCAGAAAACTTAAGAATTTTGGGGCCGGGGATTTAGCTCAGTGGTTCCGCTGCCTGCCTTGCAAGCGCAAGGACCAGAGTTCGATCCCCGGTACCAAAAAAAACAAAACAAAATAAGAACAATAAAGTAATACTGAATGCTTTAAAGAAAAAAAGAAGAAAATTTAAGAATTTTTAATTGCCTCACTATACAACAAATCAAAAATTTAAAGCTAGAAAACATATTTAGTTTTATCATTTCCAGTACATTTAGGTTGGCAATCAAACCACCTTTGTCAGCAGGCAGCAGGTTGGGTTGGAGTCCCTAGGGAATACACTGCAGTGAACCTATCCTTTCCCTGCCCTATGTGATCTGCAGGCCCCTCTGCTAGACATACTGGCGTTCACATGTGGCAGAGCCCCTCTCACCCTGGCCTGACACACCCGAGTCACCTATGACCTTGGGGACCAGGGGGCCTGACTTCACATGATCCATGCATCCCTGACATGATCCTCCCATTGTTAATGAAGAACATCTTAATCCTGGATGCTGCTGCTAACAAAACCAAGTGGGACACACTAACATGGCAGAGTCAGCTTCCAGGAGTCTTATGTCACCTGGTCCAGTGCTGTGTCCTCTTGGGATCTTTTTGTTCCCTCAGGCTGAGCTCCCTGGGCTGTTCCTAGACCCAGCTGGTATCTGCAAAGTTGGAGAACTGGTTGGTATGGGAAAAATTCCACACATTTAATGTCAGAGTATCATGACAAAATTAAGGGCTGAGACACTCATGCAAATCTGTACACCAAAGGCATAGATTGTTATGTTAAATAGCACCACAGAACCTCATTTGGGGTTATTTCTGTGGAAATGCCTTTTATACAGCCCAATTAGGACTTCTTTTGGTGCTGTAGCCCAGTAGCTGCACATAGCTGTTTACACCTAAATCAATTAAAACTAACTCAGCTCCCAGGCACTCAGCTGTTTTAAGTGCTCAGACATGGAGCAGCCCATCCCCATGCAATCCCCTGCGCAGCTTGAGTCACCTGAGCATGAGGACAGATGGGCTGTCAGCTATGCCCAGTGGGTGCAGATGAGGAAAAGGGGCAATGGGGCTGCGCCAGCCAGGCAAGAGGAGAGGGATCATCCCAGGACGATGTGGAATGGTGGGGTCTGAATACATCTCAGGAGTCAGGAAACAACAGGACTGTCAGAGAGAGACAGAATAAGCTAGGAGGGGAAAGCGAGGTGGTGGGGTCTCTTGGGGAAGGCTCGGGAGGCTGGTGTGAAGGATGGTAAAGGGCCAAGGGGGAAATGTGGATCCCTGGGACACTCTTGGACAACTCTGCAGACACCATCTCCAATTCTTCAGGAACACAGGGACCCTCAGACGACTACTACTGTAGCAGGCAGAGGAGTAAATTGCCTGAGGGGTTTCCAAAGGCAATGGCTACAGCTAAGAGAACCACTGTGCATAAACAGTGGCTCCTGTGAATACATGGAAAACATCAGAAAATGGAGTCTGCACTGAATATACAATGTTTTTGTCATTTCTCCCTAAATGACACAACAGAATAACTATTTACTATTTATTGTATCAGATATTATGTTATCTAGAGATATTTAAAGAAGATAGCAGAGGGCTGGGAGTGTAGCTCTGTGGTAGAGCACTTGGTTAGCATTGCAAGGACCAGGGTTCAATCCCTAGGTCCTCCCAAACACAAAAATATAAAGTATAGGGGACAATGTGAGGAGATAATGCACAAATACTATACTGTTTTACATAAGGGACTTGCACATTCTTGGATTTGGGGTGTAGAACCAATACCCTGCAAGGGACGACTGTGTGCCTCTGGCCCAGCACACAAAGTAAAGGGGACACAGACGGCAGCCCCACCACACCTTCAACACATCTCGGGTGGAGAGCAGGACAGGGCAGGCTATAGCACCAAAGATGGATCAGGGAATCCTGGTTCTCACACCCTGTAGACAGCAGAGTAAGGGTGGCTAATGAAATAGGACCATGCAATGACACAAATCACAGTCTTGTTTCCTCAGAATGCTCAAAAGGTCTCAATCAAAAAGTAAACCTAACATGAATTTTTAAGAAAGACTCATGTTTAAAAACAGCTCTAGCACTCTGCAGGAGACCCCCGGGAGCGTGGACGCCAGCAGCCCACACCCCGCCACAGAACACCGGTTTCGAGACATCTGAATCTGCACAGCAGGGGGAACATAAAGGCCATGGTTACAAGCCCCAGAAGATAGAGCTGAAGTGAACAACAGAGAGGGCCTTTCTGACGCTACTCAATGAAAACTGAAGCCCACTGGGAAAGTAAAGAAAAACTCTTCAATAAAAGCACACTGGACCATTGTGGTTGGTAAGTTGGTGGGATCAGCACCTCCCATAGAAACCTGGACTTGCACAGCGGGGAGAACAGCTGGAACCTGCAGCAGAACTTTGCAGAGTTTAATCCTAAAGGAAGTCAGGGACTTCAACTTTGACTTTGAAGCCAGAAATCAGTCTGAATCTCAGTAGACTATAGCTGGCTTGCTGAGACTAATCGACTTAGACCTGAACACTGTTGCCCACATTGCCTACCAGGACAGCAGAGACATATCCTGAGGGAGACTTTTGTTTGTTTTGTTTACATATATATATATATATATATATTTCTTTTGTTTTGTTTTATATATATATTTCTTTTTCTCTCTCTTTCTATACCTTCTGGCTCTGTATTTCTCTCCCTCTTTGTTCCTGTTCCTGTCCCATTCTGCATTTTTTTCTCTCTGTCCTCTCAACTGTCACTTTTATAGTAAGATGAATACAATTTCTAGCTTCCCTGTTGTCAGTTTGTTCTGTACTTGTCTCTGTTCTTTCACTTTGTCTTCTCCTCCTGTCTTCAACAGATCCCCACAATTTGCGTGATCTTCTAGTGTCCTCTAGCCTCACCTCTAACCTTTCCCTCTCCCTCTGTCTCTCTCTCCCTCGCCAACCCCTGCTAAATCCTTACCCTGAAGGGTAAATTTGCCATATTGAAGGGTTTACTTACTACAGACATATTTTGGGCTGGCCCTAGATTTTGACCTAGCTGGTGCGGTTAAAGGTGACAGATTAACTGCTACCACAAATTGTCATTTTCTAAGCTGTGTTTGATGCTGATTGTGTCAATTGGGTTAAGGTGTTGTGATTGAGCTACTCAGCTGTCCTCCCTGGTATACTGAAAATGAGATTGCCTAAGAGTCATTAGAGACTCAAAGCCTAAAAAGTCCACCTGTACCTGGAGGATATCTCTGAGAAGCAATCACTCCACAGGGGCTTTAAACACTAGTAATAAAGATACTCAAAATAAGAAATATTGGAGTATCAGCCCTGGAATTAAAGCAAAAAACAGCATCAACAACAGAATTAAAAATGAGAAGACACCTCGGCAGGACACAAACCCAGACTTCCAGCTCACCAAAGGCAAATTCTGGGGGAAACGAGGTGGAAAAATATGACAATCAACCACCTGGACACTGAACGGATAGCACAGCAACTAACAAAACAGATGAATGAGGCTCTAGAAAAATCCAAAACAGAAATAATTTCCCAGATAACTACAGAGATGGTGAGCAGAGTAAAAGACATGATTAGAGGATCTAGAACAGAAACAGATTAAAAAAAAATAGATGAGCTCAGAACCATGCTGGAAGCCATGAATGCCCAGCATAAGAAAGAAATGGAAATCACGATCAACCAACATAGGAAAGAAATGGAATCCATGAAACAGATTCAAACAGATATCCAGGAGATTAAAAACTCCATTGAAAGTATTCACAGCAGATTGAACAAATGTGAAGATAGAATATCAGATATAGAAGACAGGATTGTGGTTAGTGACCATGAGATTTCTTCAAAATAGTAAGGGACCATGAGAAATCAATCCAGCAGCTGCTAGATGATGCAAAGAAGAATAACGTAGACTGACAGGAGTCCACGAAAAAGCAAGAGAAAGTACAAATGACATAAAAAAAACTGTTCACAGAAGTAATAGTAGAAAGCTTCCCAGTCAGAGGTAGAGAATTGGACATACAGATAAGTGAGGCATATAGAACTCCAAATAGCTACGATCAAAAAAAAGCTACACCTAGACATATAATAGTCAAGATCCCAGAAATACAATAGAAGAACAAAATCCTACAAGCAGTTAGAGAAAAGAAACAAATCACCTACAAAGGAAAGCCCATCAGAATCACAGCAGACTTCTCAACACAAAC
>NW_004624775.1:18673710-18715887 GCF_000247695.1 Heterocephalus glaber | reverse complement strand
CATTATGTAAAGGTACAATTCCCAATGAGAAATGTAATTGTGTTGTATACCTACAATGTACCAATAAAAGAATTTAATTAGAAAAAAAAAGCTTCTGCATTGCAAGAGAAACAACCAACAGAGCTAAGTGCAACCTACAATGTGGGAAAAAAATTTTAGCACCTGTACCTCAAAGGACTACTATCTAGAATATATAAAGAACTTAAAAAAATCAGACCCCACAAATTGAGTTTTGGTGCAATTTCTTACTTTTACAGATGTGCTGGAGAATTTTACATAAATATTTTTGTGGTCTTCCTCGCGTAAGATCTTCTCATCCCCCAAACAAAGCTGCTCATGTTTTGTTGGACCCCATCCACCCTTGCCCAGGTTTCAGGCACTTAGGGCAGAAGACAGACTATTTTCCAGAACTCTAGGCAACTGTGCCTGAACATATTGCTTCCCGGGATTCCCAACAATGCTAAAATCACATTACTTACATGAGCAGAAATTGGGCTATTAAGACAAATACTGAAAGTATAATTTGGAGTTGATGAACTAAGTTATAAAAGCATAATTCTGGGGTGCTACAGACTAAATATCAGTGTCTCCTAAATGCATCAGTTAAAGCCCTAGCTCAGTGTGATGCACTGGAAGTGAGCTGAGGGGCCACTGAGGTCTGGATGAGCTCACCAAAGGAGGACATGGGGGATCAGTGTCTGTAAGGGAAGCAAGCACCAAAGCCATCTCCCCACCTGAGGAGATGCAGCAGGAAGATGACTCTGGGAGGATCAGATGCCCAATCTGCCAACCTTCATTTTGGACTTCCAGCTCCTAGCTTCATAGTTATGGTAGTTTCATTTGGGTTTTTGTTTTACTTGTTTTTAAGTTTATCGCAAATTGTTTTTCTCAGATTTGTATCTGTTCTATGGAAACACGGTAATCCTTTTTTCTTTTTTCTCATTTATTTCTTCTCTTATTTTCTTGCAGTGGCTTTGCATAGCTTCCAGAACCTGAGAAATAAAGGTCTTAGCCACATAGTGGTACTGTGATATAACAGCCCTGGGTGAACTAAGATATGAGGTTGAGACATGCTGTTACATCTTAGCAAAGACAGCTAATTTACTTGAGTCACTTTCCTAGCTAAAAAATGGGTCTTTCAATTTAAAACCATGAAGTTGGTGACAAAGGGAAGAAAAGTCCCCGATGAAACTGAAGGATTCTGACTTTCAGATGAGCAAAACAGGAGGAAAGTTTGGAGAAGCTCTTTGTTTCTAACACTGCAGTTCTCACACAGCTTTGCAATCCTCAGAGCAGACTAAGCACAGGTCCTTCACGCCCACAATTCAACCACAGCCCTGGGGAGGCTGAGGCAGAAGGAGTGCAAGTTTGAGGTCACTCTGGAAAACTGAGACTGTTTTGAATGAATGAATGAATGAATGGGCTAGGGGTATATCTCAGTGGTAGAGCACTTGCTCACCATGTAAAAGGCACTGGCCTTAATCCCCACTACCCCCAAAAAAATGGGGAAGAAAAAAAGTACAAAACAATCCAGTAGATGTATGGAGATTTTGCTTAGTTCAGTGACAATGTTGTCTAAGAGTCAAAATACTGGGAGGACAGATCCTTGGTTCCTCAAGACCAGGGTAGGGCAGGTCATGCCTAGGGTCAGAAAGGACCAGCCCAGCACCACCACTGTAACAGCAGACTGACAGGCAGAGTTGCTTAGCTCCCTCCCCTGTATGGGAAGGTGAAGTCTCTTGTCCTCTAGGGGTGCAGACTTAGTCTCAGGAGAAATGCACCTGTGCAGAGTGTGAACTGCACCTGTGTGCTGCTTTGAGGCAGGTCCGCAGGGCATGTACCCAGCATTCTGGAAATGGGTCTAGCCCCCATTCCACAGAGACTTGCTGATGACTGCTGATGTCCACTGCTTATACGTCACCATGAGCAGCAACTCCTAAACATGAGACATGGCTATGCTGCTCTCACGAAAAAGTTCAAGACAAAAACTAAGTAACAAAGTAATGAGTAGTTTAATTCTTTAACAACAACAACAAAGAAAGTACAAAAACTAAAAGTGATTTGGAAATGACAACAGTTTAATAAACCTTTTACTTGCTGCCGTTCACCTGTCTGAAAAAAGACAGCAACCTTCTTAAGATCCTCATACCTGACAGCAAACTGTTAACAAAACAAACTCTTGGGCCGGGGATTTAGTACAGTGGTGCCGCTGCCCGCCTCACAAGCGCAAGGTCCCAAGTTTGATCCCTGGTACCAAAAAAAACCAAAACCAAAACAAACAAACAAACTCACAAGTGAGCCAGTGCCAAATACTGGTGACTTACAGAAATCAGTGAGGTTTATTTTTTCCAACAAAGATAAGACATGGTTTAATAATTCAGTGTTGGGACATTGGCAAATACTGTGTGCATCTTCGGAGCAAGTGATCCCAGCTATCAGCTGTGGCGTGTGCAGTCAGCCCATGGACCGCCAGGAGGATGGAGGACCCACAAGCCAAGGAGCAAAGCCTGGCACGTGGCTCATACAAGTCTGAGAAACCAAATCTCCCAAGGAATGAAGATATTCCTCGTTTGTTCTTGGCTTTGTTCACCTTAATTAGTAATTTTTGGTTTTTGAAGTAAACACTTTTTGCCATAAGGAAGAAGTCATGTCACTTCACAAGTGGAAACCATGAGGCCGCCAGCTAATACAAACATGTCCTTTCCTTGTCAAGTAGATTTTCCCCCAAACCAGTTTTCATGATTTCTATTATGGTTCAGAAAGAAAATGATTTCAAGTATTCAATTCCTATCAAAAATTGATATCAAAAGTAATAAAAGACCTAATTTCTTAATTCCATGTTTTAAAAAATAACTTAAGAAGCAAGAGGTCTGGCCCGTCACATGTACAAACCCTATGGCATAACTAGAGTTTCTTGAGACATCGTGGCGAGGAGTCCGTGTTTAGCACTTCAATCATTGACCTTAACGTAGGAAATGTCTCTGACACTGCTGGGAGGGTCTTGTATGAGGGGGAGATGCTGAAAAAGAGAAACACAGGGAAGGCATGAACATTAACACCAGTTTATACAAAAGACCAAAGCTCAGGGTTCAGTTACTCCTTGGCTATATTCATTCCCAACAGCCCATGAGAGTGTGAGAAAGGACACCACCAGGACAGCAGGCAGGAGCAGCAGACAGGCAGCCTTTCCATGCAGCAGCCTTGTGTCCTGTGCTGCTCAGAAGCTCAGCCAAGGCCTTGGAAAGAAAACAAAACTGACAGACACAGGACCACGGGCCACATATCCTGCCAAAGAGCTACTGGCCCTGGACTCAGAGAATGCTGGCTTCAGGTCCAGCTTTGCCCCTTCTTCACTCTGTTCTTTCTCTAAGTCCCACTCTTATCTGCAACAGCAGGGACAGAATTCTTAGCTCAGAGTTATCATGAACACTGAGTGAGACAATGCAGGCCAATGATGCTTTAAGACAGTATCTCTACAACATAGGGTTAGGTTATAAACCTCTCCTGAAGTAACTGGTACAAATTCACACTGTAAAATTATATGAGAAGCACACAAATTATGTATGATCTTGTGATCATTACCAAAATGTGTGTAAACTAGAAAGTTCTAAAAATAGAATGTACAGGGACCAGTTAAGCAACAGTAGACCAGACACAACTTTCCCATTGTAATAGAGCAACAATTATGACAATGGCTGCTGTCAAATAGATGTGAGTGGCAAATCTGTGAGAGGTTAAGATGTAAACACAAGGAGAAAGGATAAGAATAAGTCAGGTGGAGCAGTGGCACTTGCTTATCTTGTTCACTATTAAAGGACCTGTGAGTTTGACCTCACACACTGCTCCCAGTGCTTCTGGATGCAGAAGTCAGGAAAGGACAGGTCTGTTGGGGTCTCTGACACACACACAGGGGCTTTCCTACAGCCCCTGACTATGATGCGACGGAGTACCACCTCTTGAAACTGGAGAGAAGGAAAACCCTGGAGAACAGGCTAAGTTACCACTCAGAGGGTCTAAAACAGGATGTGCCTGGAGGTTCAACTTCACTCCAGAACCCTGAGCCCAAGAGCTTGGCACACAGGGTAAACAGACCAAGGGAAATGATTACCTCATTGTATAAATAAAACATCAGTAAATTCCCTTTCACAAATGATTTTCCTTATTTTTTATGTATCACTCATTTTTATCCATAATTCACCTCATATAGCAGGAAAACATTTTAACCTTGAAAAAAGATTAATCCATTGTAATTAGATATTAACTGATAAAAACAAGCAGAACAGTGGTAGTCTTCATGTGGCCATAGGAGGAAGTCCCGTCCCCTCTCCAGCAGTGATGCCGTATCTCAATCCCAAAGCATTACCTTTTCAAGTTCATCCAGCTCTTAGCTATTTTGCTGAAGGCCTCTGAACCAGGGGCTGTCATAGCTTCAAAATCGACTAACTGGAAAAAAGAAATTTAGGAATGTGGTTAATACAGAGGAGAAAGGTTCAGTTTGAGATCTGTCTCACTCACATACCACAGAAAAAGAGTCCACAGATGGGGATGTCATACAAAACCTTGCTCCTCAGCCACGCTCATACCTTGCCCTTGGGGATTTTCCCTGCTACTTCTTTCCCACTGGCCATCAGCGCCCCCACAATGACAGAGTAGGCGATGACACTGTTTAAACAAAGAACATCCTTCAGCAGGGCCTGGCTCACACAGATACCATGTCAACTCTCACCAAGGATTTTCCATCATAAAAGGTGAGATTCCATGTAAGAATTCTTTAGACTAAAAACATTAAATATTTAGTTATACATCAAAATACTTTTTACTTAAAAATATTTTTTGAATTTACTAATAAAATACATACTGATTTACTGATTTAAGGGTAAAATCACCAAGAACATTTCTCTTTCTTACAAAAAAAGATGTTTTTATTAGTTTTCTTCCTAGTTGTTTTTCTATTTTTATGAAACAGTAAGTTTACAAATGTGTCCACTTGGATTTTTAACAACTTTATGAAGCTCATCTTTAAAATGCGTATGTACAATAAACTCTGTAAATGCGTTTGGAGGATGTAATGAATCTAGGTCTCTTGTATTGACCTACATCCTTAACCCTTTTTATTTTTTGAGACAGGGTTTCACCATGTCCCTAAGTTGTCCAGGCTGCCCTAAAACTTGTGATCTTCCTGTCTCAGCCTCCCAGAGTGCTGGAATTACAGATTAGTTATACCACATCTGTTTGTATTAATAATTTTTTAAGCCCAGAGAAGAAAAGCAGAATACCAAGTATACTAAGAGATGAGTAGTTTGGAGCTTTGGGAATGGATGTGAATCACCGGCCTACAAGGTGGCACAATGACTACCGCACCAGTCACTCCTAGACAAATGTAGGGTGGTACGTGAGCGCTGGGGCAGAAGGTGTCTGCCTGGGTGGAGGAGGTGGCAGCAGCCTGCAGGACCTGGTATTGAAGCCACAGTGATTGCCTCAAGGAGCTGTGGCTCAGGTACCCAGCAGGGATGGATGGCAGGAGCATGGGAGGACTCCATGGAAAGGGAGCTGATTCCTGGGTTGTCCACCAGGTGCCTACTAGGCAGACAGCACAGAGGCTGCACAAGGGCTGGGGGGTTGAAGGAGTGAAGAGAAGGTGAGGAGGAGGGGGGAGGAGGGTGGCCACGGGAGAACCCCCGGGTCAAGGGCAGTTAAGGAGGGAGATGGCAAAGCCAAGGGAAACCTGGCAGGGCAGGGCCTGGGTACACAGGGAAAAGGAGCAGTCTGGACATAGGGACAGGCGACGATGAAGGTCTGCACAGAAGCAGAAGGAACCAGCTTCCAGCTTCAGGTCAGAAGTAGGAACAAGGGGTGTGGGAGGATAGAGGCTGCACTCTCCACTGTTAAACATCAGTCAGCAGTTGATTAGAGGACAGAGGACCAGTGCCAGAAGCTCTGCCCAGGGCCATATAGTGCCAATGGTGCTTGGGACACAGGCCTTGCACATGTCATTTACTCAGTGGAATCGCTAACAACCATCATGTTGAAAATATGATATTCATGTCCTTATTGTTTCAATGCCTTTTAAATACGGAAATAAAATTTTTTTTTTTTTTTTTTGGTACTGGGGATCGAACTTGGGTCCTTGCGCTTGCGCAGCAGGCGGTGAAACCACTGAGCTAAATCCCCGGCCCCGTTGGTAATAAAATTGACTACCACATTTAGGGAAATCTTATATTCTAAAACATGAAAGGTACTCAAGTATTTTAGCCAAAACATGTGAAGTTCAAATATGTACAATATGCCATTTTCATGATTTACTACACAACCTACTGAGAAAAGGGAATAAAAAGGGAACTCCAGACAAATCCCTTGTTTTAGCTGCACCTTACAACCTTCTGATCCACTTTTATGAGTAGCAAGAATTTATTTAAAAAAATTAAGGAAGGATTGGTGATCCAAAATACATTAAGGTTAAAGGTCAGCTAATGGTGGGGCGGGGGAGGAATGAAGGGGTAGGATAAAGGACTGGCAAACACCAAAACCCAAGGGTAAAGAGCACCTTACATGGCACACAATGACACTTCAATAAGCTTTTGGTGGATAAAAGCTCCTTTTCCTAGTAGACTTTTGCAAGTTATTTTAGAGCTACCATTTATAATTCTTTTGATATTGTAGATAGGAAATAATTTTGTTTTCAATTGAAAATTAAAACCATAGAAGGAAGGATAAGTCATAGGGAACATATCTTTAAATCTAGAAAAATCTTGATCCCAGGGTATCACTTACCTAGATCCTCGAGAGAGGGGCATTAAATTATAGAAGTAATAAACCAAGGACAAGATTAAATTGCAGACAGCATCAGCCTCCTAGAAAAAAGGACACACAGGCTCATGAACTTAAACTCCAAGTCACAAATGGACTTTCAGAGGTGATAAGATGCATAGTATCATTACAGCAGGAAAGGGCTGTTGCTTCCTCTCCTCTCCTCTCAGACCCTGACAATGCTGTTCACTGCATTTCCTAGCAAGAGGCACACAGACGGCTTAGCCTGCAGCAGTGTTTCCCTGCTGCTTCTAAACTGCTGCCTTTCAACAAACACAAAAATCTTAGTTCCTCTAATGTTACTTAGAATGTTAAAATACGTTTTGTATTAAAAATTAAGTCCTTAGCAGCCCCTAATAGGCTTTCTCAAACAACATGTGTCCCTGCTCAAAAGAATCTGATCAGCCGTGTCTGGTCTTTTCCATTGAGATTTAGGTGATAAAAATGCTCACAGAAGAGCTGATTAAATGTCAGAGAAATTATGTGAGAGGGCAGGCTACCTAGGGAAGGGGCCACAGGCCAGGGCTGCTATCTGCCAAGTCAGCCAACTTCAGTGGCGCTCACTGCCATCAGCAAATCAGACTGCATCGACTAGTTTACCCCAAAGCTCTTGCAGGTGTGCAATTGTGAGCAACAAGCACACTGAAAGGAAGATAGGAGAGAGGGAAAAACAGACATCTTCACCATGGACCAACTCTTTATTTAAATGTTATCAAAGCCCAACTACCATAACATGGCACAGTACTGACAGTATGAACGATAAATTTATCACACCCATTACTGTAGTTGCTAAACACAGGAAATTTCTTGGCTATATGAGTACTAACAAAAGAAAGATTTGTGGGTCAATTCAATATGATTGCAACCATAAGATGTGCAATCTCAAGGAAAGTTTAGGCAAGGGGTTAAAAATGTTTCCAAAGAATCACAGGGAAAAAAATGGGGAGAGAGAGAAACCTACCCCAAATTCTGATGAAAGAATCAGTACTTTTCCTTTTGCTGTCAGATCTTTATAAAGTGCATCTATTTCAGCATGATATAATTGTGTCCTTTCTTCTGTGGTTTGAGTTTCCACAGAAAACAGGATATTTCCAACTCTGAAAATACAAACACAAATGTCAAAGGCAGTTATCACATAGTCCAAATGGCCTGAAATGAAAGGTTAAGAAAAAACCAAGTAGCACTAGGCCCATGTGGCTCTGAAGGCACCTCCACACGTGCTTGCCTTCCTGACTGCAGATAGGTGAGGCGTGCTGCTCAGGAATGCACCTGCCATACTGCAGTGAGGACAGAGCTCTGTGGTAGCTTGACAGCATGTGCTCAGATGAGGTAAGCTGCAGTATGGGGCAACAGCCACACAAAGTGCTGAGGAACTGAGACGACATTAACACACTTACACACTTAGTAATGATTTTCTCAGCCACTCTGCTTATGGTTCAAGATCAGGGGCAAGAGCTACATGAGAAGAAAACCCAGGGAGTCTCTGGTTGTCCTATGTCCACACTTCTGAGCCTCCACAGAGGCTCTATGGAGGACACACACTTGCATTCACCAAAAACACTGTTAGAAAACACTCTTAATACCCAGTACTACAAAGAAAGCAGTGGCTGCCTCTGCTGGAGGGAGGGAGAGAAGAGGCCACAGATTATGAGATGAGGCTCAGGATCATAAGCAGCACATCAGGGGTTCAGAAGAGGAAGTGACCTGATCCAATCTGGAAGGCATGGAGAAAAGTGGGATCCCTCCCCACTCTCCAGTGCTGGGAACAGAACCCAGGACCTCACACATGAGAGGCAAACACTTTATCACAGAGCCATATCCCCAGATTTTTTTTTTTTTTTTTTTTTTTTGGCAATACTAGGGATCGAACTGAGGACCTTACGCTTTCGAGGCAGGCACGGTGCCACTGAGCTAAATCTCCGGCCCTCCCTAGATCTTTTAAGATTCTGAGGTAGTCTCACTGAAGTTGCCTCAAATTTGAGGCTGTCCTCAAATTTGCAATCATTCTACCTCAGCCTCCCAAGTAGCTCAAAGTACAGGCATGCACCACTGTGCACAACCAAAATCTGAGATTTTTACGCAAGAAACGGCCTAAACATGGGCCCTAAACATGAGAGGGAAGGGAAGGATGAAAGCAGATACTACAAAGTGGAGGTGAGTTCAGGATTAACAGGCCAGGTCCCCACAGGAAGATGTGCTTTTAGGTATGAACGAATGAGAATGATTCTTATACTGAACAGCACTCCCTAGAAATCCTTCTATTGGGAATCACCTCTATCTCCTGGAAGTCCTCTGTGGGGAATCATCCCTATCTCTCAGGAAGTATTCTGTGAGGAATCATCTTTATATCCCTGAAAGTCCTTCTGCGAGGAATCTGAAGTCCTCTGTAGGGAATCATCTCTTATCTCCCAGGAAGTCCTTCTGTGGGGAATCATCTTTATGGGGAAAGTACCTTGATAAATGGCTTGGGATACAGATGGAGACTTCAAAGACAAGAAAAAGACATAAAACTGGAAGTTTCTAACACAGCGTTTACTCCTGAAGGTTGTTTAAGTTTTGATATGGAGGTTGAAGAGGTGGCTTCTTGTGGTTTGAGTAAAAGCTTTGAGAAAACCAGAGCCCAGGCGGAAGAGGAACCAAAGAAGGAGAGTCACAGCTGTACCGATGTGCTTGAAGAAACCTTGAGGGATCGGGAACTTCCACATCTATGCCATCAAGTATGGTGAGGGTGTCATTTAAGGTACCTCCATCCAAAACTCAAGGGATATGGAAGCTCCTAGACCAAGTTGGGATTTCAGATGCAAAGAAAATTGTAGCTAATAAAAATGCTCACCACAGTGTAATGTATAAAGTAAAAAAATGAGAAACACCCTAAATAGTTAATAACAAAAAAATCAGTAGGAGAAAGTCTACATTTATGGAATGGCATAGTATGAAATTGCTAAAAATGATTATAAGAAAATGATTGGGCACTTGTCTAGCATGTACAAGGCCCTAGGTTCAATCGCTAGTGCTATAAAAAAAAATCATTTAAAAAGAGAGAGACTGGGGAAAATGATCATAACATGATACTAAGGGTAGAAAAGATAGGTTATAAAATAATATATGTAATATAATCTCAGCTTTTAAAGAAAATGATTTGATTTTTATTTTGTTAATTTTGCTTATCTGCATCTTCTAAATTTTGTACATCAAGACTGTGCTACTCCTGTAATATATTAAAACCTGTATTTTAAAACTCCTACAGTGGCCTTCAGTGCCAATCTCTAACCCTGTTTTTCATTTTACAGTTGAAGGACTTTCACCCTCCAGGTCCCCACCCACCAGGACCTCTGAACCCCCAGGACAAGCTGTCCACAAACACATTCAACCCTTGCTCCTCAACAGCTGAGGCTGCTAGGTCCAGGAGAGGCAGATGATAAAGGTATGTGCTCATGGGTCTGCTATGGTTCTGAGTGCACACCGGACCTGGACACTTTCATTTCAGGCTGTACCACCAGGGGCCACACCAAGCACACGCCCCTCCTACACTGCCTCCAGCTGCACATCCACACCCTGCAAGCACACATACTTGTCCCCTGTGATGGTGATCGTGAACCCATCGTACTCCTTCCCTTGGTCTTTGAGGCTGGGAACTTTCGTGTTCACGGTGAACCCGTCCTTCGTTTTGGTATTAAACTGCTTTCGAGGAAAAAGAAGATCCATGTTACTCGTGTTTAATTCATCAAGACTCTGAGGCTACTGTGCAGCACTGACCTGGCTTAGGCACACCTAAGTGGGGTCATGGAGGTAACCTCACACAAGAGACCATGTGCTCTGTCCCACACTGACTGAGGAAACCTCTCCTTGTTCTCAGACCCAATGCGAGCTCTACAATCCAAAATCCCACTTGTTGACCCCGCAGAGAAGGTTCAAAGCCCTTTAGCCAGTGTGGCATGGCGCACTGGTGGCATAGCCTGAGCTTGTCAGGTTCCACCTTGGCAAGCAGTAACTCGACTCTCAGGAGAGTATCTGTGAAAACCCTGAAATGTCAACAGGTTCTGTCATTACTCCAGGAAAATCTCCCAAATCAGGTTACTCAATAGTACCCCAGTTTTCTTAGGTCTGATGGGCCTGGTGAGAAGCTACAATACAGCAGAAGGAGGTACTGCTTCTCCTGCAACTCTGGAGGGAAGGTTGTCTGTGACAGCAAGCCAGGTGAGGGACCCCAAGGCTGGAGGCGGAAGAGTATGGACTGAACACATGTGCCCCTGCATGGGCCATCAGGACCACAATTGGTACAAAAGCAGGAGGCATCTTCCTTGGAGAAGGTGGCTTTCAGAAGACATGTGCTGATGCTTACGTATGCCAGTCCTCACTCAAGCCTCACAACAGACAGAGGGAACCAGTTATGGAAGTATCTTAAAGAAAGAACATGGCCCTGGGGCACCAGCCAGAATGGAGGGCAGAATGCAAACCAGGCTCTCCTGATCCCCAATACTGGCTAACAAGCTATCTCTAAGGGTTGAGGTCTATTTAACTTGGTTTTCATCAGTAGCATGTTGTGCATTTTGAGGAAGCTGCTGGCATAGAACATTTTATCACCCACCTTAAACGTGAAAACACTTTGCTTACAGAATTCTGTGTGAGTTTGTAAAAATACCAACATATCTACAATCCTTAGCTAAAGCTGGGTGCAGAATGATGAAGTGGGATATCACTCCCTCCTGCAAGAACAAGCACCTTGCAGACAATTGGGATGATCAGTTATCTCGCATGCCCCACCTGCACCTGTTCCTCTGTGCTCTGCTCAGGCTCAATCACCTGGCCAGTGCTCTAGCAAACACTTCTGGAAGAAAACTGGAGTGAAAATGGGGCTCCCCTCATGTTGCCTTGTGTCAAGAATCCCAGTCTTTAACTGTCTGAGCCTGTGGACAGCTGTCTTGCATTCTGTCTTCTGATTGTTCAGTGGAAGGACAGCTAAGGACTCGCTGTAACCAGAGGCCAAATTCAACTGTATGGGTTGTTTTTGGTTGTTTTGTTTGTTTCTGTTTTTGGTGGCTGGTACTTGGGGTTTAAGCCAGGGACCAGCCCTTTATTTTAAGACAGGGTCTCACTAAGTTGCCTGGGCTGGGATTGAACTTGGGATTTTCCTGCCTCAGCCTCCTGAGTAGCTGAGATTATAGGTATGTTGCCACTAAACCTGGCTGAAAAATATACATTTTTAATGTTCCTTCTGGTTCCTGTATTAATGGTTTCCTCACAAGTCAATTTCTGTTTGACTCTAATCCAGTGTTATTTTTTATTTTGGTTATTACTCCAATGTGTTTAAGTAACTATGGGTATCATTCTTTAAGAATTTATAACACATAACATAGTTATAAACATTCACTTAACAATTAGGAGTTTTTTTAAAGTGTTGTTGGTATATTTCCCCTCTAAAATCCAACTGCAATTCTGTTGATAAATTTACCTTCATAATTGGAAGAAGGTCTTCCACTTTGTGCACCTTTTCCAGAGCTTCTCTGACTTCTAACAATCCTTTAGGGTTATTAGTTCTTAAAGAGAGAGGGAAGGTAGGAGAGGGCACCTGAGATTAATGAATAAATGTGATAACAGAAAATGTGCAATAATCCCAATAATGTGTAACTGTGACGCTAGGTGTAATTAAATAAACTGTCCTGAATCACGAACAGCTCAGTACAGTTGGCCTCTGCATCCATAGGCTCTACATCCCAGATTACTGACCCAGGATCAAAAACACAGACTCTGTACAGACATTTTTCCTTGTCATTATTCTGGAACAACGCTGTGTAATAACTATTTACAGAGCATGTATATAATGTTAGGTATCACAAAGAATCCAGAGATGACTTAAAGCACTTGGGAAGAAGAGCAAGGGTTATGTGCAAATATAGTGGTACCTCGGTTCATGAACTTAATTTGTTCCACGATTTTAGAAAAAGACGGCCATGCTTGTGTTTGTGAGGGAAAGATGGTCACAGTTCATCACCCAATGCAGAGTTCACAAACAAAAATGAAAAACAAGCCCAACTGTTTGCAAACAAAAGCATTCATGAACCAAGGTACCACTAGGACCGTGCCATTTTATGGAAGGGACTTGAGGATCAGAGGACTCTGGCTTCTGTTGGGGGTCCAGAAGCTCACCCTCCATGGATTCCAAGGGATGACTGTACTCTGAATGGAGGGCCGCAACTACAGTTCTAAATAATGGCAAGGTTTAATCCTACCAGGCTCTGGGCTGCAGCTGAGGACTGAGGGATGGCAGCCCACCTAGAAGATACAAAAGGGTGAGCACTAGGTGGGCAGTGTCTGCATGGGGGAGGTTCCTTATAAAACCTTACTTCTCCTAGTTCTATACTTCGATTAGCACTGTGCATCTTTTTCTTTCTCAAGCTGCTCCAATGAAAGCATCAGGCTAGTTTTTACATGAATGTCACATTTAGAGAGCCATCTCTAACCACAGAAAGCTAACAGATAAATTAGAAGAGAGACTGGAAATACCACAGTACTGTCAAGTTAAAGACACTCCAGATGATGTTCAGGGATTCTGTGATGCCATGACAAAGGTGGTCAATAAGTGACAATGAAAGGTTTAAAAGTCTAAACAGTACATAAACATTTGATCTAGTTTGTCAATGGGCTTACTTTTTACATTTCACAAAGAGAACATATGTAAAATTTATGAAATTACTATGAGAGAGAAAATTAAAGTCTTACCCATGATAAACAAGAATTCTATCTTTAATAAAATGAAGTATTTTCTCAAAATATTCCAGATATCTCATGTTAATCACCTGTCCCCTGAAGGCAAAAACAAGAAAATTAATCTTTTTTTTTTTTACAAAGGAACATGTTCAAAGCAACATCTAATTTCAGTTAACTAAAAACAAAATAGAATTGCTTCAAGAATAATGCAGCAAAGACAAGTCTACAAATGGGCTGGATGAGTCAATGAGTGGGAAGACAGCACATCCCAGGAGACTGCTCCTGGCTCTCCAGGGCTGTCCTGGTAAGGAAGGTACCAAAGTGAGAAGGAAAACATTCTAGAGCTGGAAGGAAGCTCAGATGTTGATGTCATCTGCCTCTAAGGACCCTCAGGTGACATCCCATCCACACCTTGGTCCTCTGTATCTGCCAATGCCCTCCTGGCTCTCAGCTGTATTCCTTTTCTTTGACCACTCCAAATATCATATCCCTCACATTTCTATCCTCTTTTTTTTTTCCTTTGAGCTCTCTTCAGAACTTCATGGGCTGTAACATCTGAAAAATAATACTTAATCCAACTGCCCCCAGACATCACTCTCTGGTTCTCCATAGGCACCTCACACCTCAAGACCTTGACTGTCAATCAGAAACTCACTCCCCACTCAGCACTTCTGTCCACCTACCTTCTTTCCTGGTGCTATGCGGTCAACCAGAATGACTGCATGCCTGAGCTGGAGCCAGGCAGCCTTCCTCTGGTGCCATTCATGCTCCTGCCCACCACCAAGCTCCTGGCACCCCTCCTGAGTGTCTACTTCTTCCTTACCAATGCACTGCCACACAGCCCACATCAAGGCTTCTGCACCCATACCCAACTTTAACTTCTTCCCTCACCCCTAAGGTTGCTGCCCCACTGCAAATCTGTTCATTTCATCTGCATCCAAAGTGATCATCCAAATGTGCAGATCTGTCCATATCACTCCTCTGCTTCCAATCCCTGGAAGGTTCACCATCATCTTAAAAAAAAACCAATTCCTTAGCATGGAATATGTTTACTCATACTAAGGCTGCCATATATCATTCTAGCCTCAGTTTCTGACACTCTCTCCACTGCACACTGGCCACCAGCCATAAAGAATGAGTCAGTGTCCTGACCTTGCGAACTTGCCCAAGGGTCTGTCACTCACCACCCTCTTCTCTCCACTCTTCTGACAACTCTGGCATCACTCAGAGGCTGGACCAGGTATGCCTGGAAGGCCAGCACACAGACCACTTCACACTCCACACAGCAGATGCTCTCTGCCAGACTGCATGCCTTCTGAAGCCAGGGGCCTGTGCTCCCTGCTTTGTCACCACCACAAAGCACACCAATGCACCAAAGGACACTGGCTCTTGGTTACAGATAGTTGGCTGAATCTAGCTATAAATGTCACAGATTACTTACAAGAAGTAGAAAGTTACAAGTTACAAGGCGAAAGGAAATTTATTTAGTAGAAATTAAAAACATACAAATGACATTTCCAATAAAACCCAAAATTAAGTGTTATAGTTACACAGAATAACATTTTCTTGATTCAGTTTTCTGGAACTAGAAGCATTTCAGATATGATACAAGTACCACATTTGTAAATTTCACCTAAAATTAAATTCATTAAAAGACATGCTAGTAACATGGATCTCCTTGGAGCTGATTATTCTTTAGCATTCTTCATCACTTATTTAGAGGGTGGCTAAGCACACAAAGAGGGGAAGAAGTGAATATTCTGTCCACGTGCCCAGTCCACAGAGCTTCTGGATCAAGCCTAAGCTCAGGGCCCCCAACTTGCCCCAGAGAACCGTGGTGATCAGCCAGTGTTACTTCCCTGAATCCTGTGGGTCCTGGGAGGGAAGAAGGGGAGGCTCTCTCCTACCCTAACAGACTTGTTGGTGTATTACAGTAAATACAGCATTCTCCACCCAATTATTTTCTGTGATGTTTCAGAAACCCTTAAAGATGGACACCCTAGGTCAGTGATAGCAAACCTTTTAGAACTTTCAATGATAACAAGCAGCCCATTGTGGAATGTATGCCATAGCTTTGCTACCACTGCCCTAAGTCAAAGCTGGGCAGCCCACACTCCAGCTATGCTCTGCAAGATGAGAGGAGCCTGGAAAGTGTGGAGGCACTGCACTTCTGTCTGCAGCTGCATTAGCAGGAAGGGATGTGGCAGGACTCTACAGTGTACAGCAAACTGTATGCTTCCTGTTGAGGTCATCAGGAAAGGAAACATGGACCACTCAATCTCCAGGCCCATCTGCCGAGAACACTTCTGTGAAGGAAGGAAGATGCACAAAAGGATCATACCTGATTAAGTTGATGTGGTTGTTGAAACCTCTGCTGAGACTCTGTGCTGGCATCTGATCCAGCCACAACACAGGCTGGTCCGGGTCAGCAACCCTGTGAAACAGAGCTCATAAAAGCTGGAACCTTATGACACCCAGCCACATTCAGAACATTCAAAATATGATGTGGACAAGTCTTACAAAAATGAGTGTAAAGCACCTGCTGGTCTATGACATCTAAAAATATGATGCACATTCCAGATGTTTCAGGTGGACCAGGTAAAAAGCCAACCAAGGTTTACTAGCAGAGCAAATGAATATCATCAAAGACATCCTCCTCTATATCTGCTGATCAGCCAGAAACTCCCAAACTGCAAAGGGGCCTGCACTACCCCTCACTCGAAGCGGCAGCAGGTAACAAAGACTTCTGCAGAGACTGCTTCTAAAATGCTTTGTCTACCTAGCAGCTCAGAAACACACAACAGTCACCTCATAGACTGCGAGCAGGAGTTTGGTGTATTTCAAAGAATAAAGATGGCAGCAATTTCTGGCAAATCTTAGAGAGAAAAATCTAACTTATAGGGCCTAAAGTTAGGAAGCAAAAAGGGATTCAAACCTGTTAGTGAGAAAAGACTGATATTATCTGACAACATCAGGATGTCTAGCATATTTCCAAGAAAGCACTGGTTACCTTCTCCACTTCACTGCGATGTCAAACATGTCCCTCCACTGCATCAGCCGGGTTTTTCCATTCATGCGGACTTTCGAGTTGGTCCATGTGCGCTGGACAGCTTGCATGACTTCCAGTGCTGCCAGACCCATGGCTACAAAAGAGAAACACTGAGAAGGGAGTTCCCATGAGCACCTGCTTCCCCCAGTCTCAGGGACCACTCAGGAGTCATCACATATACAACCAGAAGCACTGGTGACAGAACATGACTGAGGCATGTCTTAGTCACAAAGGTCCTACTAAAAGATCCACACCAGTATTTCCTCCCAACTCTGGCCTGGTGAAACAGCAGAGGTTCTACTTCTTCCTTACTTCTGTGGTGAGAACTCAGCTTCCTTATGTCAGCTGTTGGACTGGACACTTATATTCTAGGTCTATGTGAGATCAACAGTAAAAATTTAGCTGGCCCAGCAATCTTCTCTTAGAATTCAGCCTGAGTGATTCCATATGCTCCTGTCCTGACCTGTGTAGACTGGAATAAGAACTAGGAATAATTTTTTTTTTTTGGTACCAGGGAATCAAACTTGGATAGGAATAATTTTTTTAAAAGCACAGTGTGAAGCTGAGTGTGGTGATACATGCCTGTAATTCCAGAACTCAAGAGGCAGAGGCAGGAGGATCACCAACACATATGAGACCAGCTTGGGCTACATAGGGAGTTCAAGGCCAGCCTGAACTACATAGTAAGATCTTGTCTCCAAAAAAAAAAAAAAAAAGGAAAGAAAGAAAAAAAAAGGACAATGTGGTTTAACATCCTGCTTCTACACTGGAAATACTTCCATGTCAGGACAGTTTCTAGGATACCTCTGTGTATTCTCTTGTTTGGCAGGAAACCAGGGGTCTCATATTGCATCAGCGATCCCAAGCGATCAGCTACACAGATTAGCTCCTGTACCTCAGGCTTGTAACTCTCAAAGTTCTGATGTAACACATCCCTGGAAGAAACATGCACACAAAGACTTTCACAGCACACGTTTGGTAATCCAATTCCCCTGAAGAAAATTCACTTCATCCACTGGAAAAGTAACCAGGAAATCTTATGACCACATAGATCCTCATCTGTGTCTAATCTGCTATTTAGCCTATATATTAAATTCTTTAATTATTGGATTTCTACTCCTGTAACATCTGGTTATCTTTAAAAAGAAATCTACCCAGTCATTTCTGATAATCTCATTTCTGCACACACCTGCAACTTCTTCACAATTTCTTTAAACATTTCATTTGGAGTTATTTTTAATCTGTATCCCCAAATTCTAACACCTAAAGTCCTTGAGGTCTCAATCTGTTACTTGTCATTTCTGCTGTCACGTGTCACTGTAATGATCTTGGTTTTTGATTCTCATCCCAATGGCCTTAATCTGTCAGGATCCTTGGGGTTGCCCAAGCTGGCATTGCTTTCCTCCGAGGAAAGAAGAATTTGCACTTGCTTCTCTTGAGATCCTGGTAATGCCTTCAGTGTGGGGTCATTTCAGCAAGACCATCCTGCTTACTCCCCAAGGCATTCAGCAGTCGGTATGGCGGTTGTTAGAGGCACTTACCCCCAGAACACCTCCTCCCAAATGTGCTAACCATTCACCAGTCTAGTTTGAGTCTTCTTCCCTCCTCTCTATCTCCTATTTTTTTCTTTTTAGAGAAAGGGAAGGTCAAACTTTATAGAGATTTCTCAATTTTAAGGCATTGTTAGTTTCCCAAGAATTAATTTCTATTCTGGATCTAACCGTTTTGTACTGACAAAGCCATTTACTAAATCTGTCTTTGTCACATTATAGTAGTAGCTACCCAGCAGTGAAATTTTAAACTTCCAAAATGTTAATATTTTTTTAAAAACACAGCAAAAAGTTATGCATTTCAAAGACTGCTTTTAGCACATGTTAAGTATAAAGACTGTTCTTTAGCAGGAAAGGTCAGATTAGGAGAAAAAATAACATCTATAAAGTATGAGGTGTGAACGAAAAATACGGTGTATAGCCAATGTAGCACTGTTTGATGGAGTGGTTTCCAAAGGAGATAAAATTGTATCAGCATATACTCAAAAGACATAAGAAGTTAATGAAGTAGGAGTTCTGAATCCTAATGAGCAGCCAACTCTTAAATTATATGCAGGACAGGTGGGCTATTTGACTGCTGGGATGAAAGATGTCACTGAAGCACAAATAGGAGATACATTGTATTTACATAATCATCCAGTAAAGCCCTTGCCTGGATTTAAATCAGCAAAATCAATGGTATTTGCAGGAATGTAACCTATAGATCAGTCTGAATATAATAACCTCAGGAGTGCCCAGAAAAACTGACTTTAAATGACTCCAGTGTGACAGTACATTGGGATAGTAGTCTTGCCCTGGGTGCTGGCTGGAGGTTGGGATTTCTTGGACTTCTGCATATGGAAGTTTTCAACCAGCGACTAGAGCAAGAATATACTTCTGTTGTTTTGATAACCCCTACCGTTCCATATAAAGCTGTTCTTTCATCAGCAAAACTGATAAAGAAATACAGAGAAAAAGAAATCACAATAATCAACCCTGCACAATTCCCTCACAATTCAAAAGTAGCAGAATATCTACAGCCAGTTGTTCTGGGCACTATTATCACACCAGATGAATACACTGGAAAAATAACGGTGCTTTGCCAGGCTCGAAGAGCAGTTCAGAAACATTTGATATTTATTGATCAAAATAGAGTTATGCTTAAATATCTCTTCCCTTTGAATGAAATTGTGGTAGATTTTTATAACTCTTTGAAATCTGTCTTCTGGATACGCTAGCTTCGATTACGAAGATGCAGGCTACCAGACTGCAGAACTTGTAAAAATGGACATTCTCCTGAATGGAAATATTGTAGAGAAGCTAGTAACTGTTGTACACAAAGACAAAGCATACTCTGTTGGGAAAACCATATGTGAACCTCTAAAGGATTCTCTTCCTAGGCAGCTGTTTGAGATAGCAATTCAAGCTGCTACTGGAAATTAAATCATTGCAAAAGAAACTGTGAAAGCCTATAGGAAAAATGTTTTGGCAAAATGTTATGGTGGTGACATTACCCGAAAAATGAAACTTTTGAAGAGACAAGCAAAGGAAAAAAAAAAACTGAGGAAAATTGGCGACATCAAAGTCCCAAAAGATTCTTTTATAAAAGTTTAAAAAACACAATCTAATAAATAATTCAGAATTTAAAACTATTGTTAAAAACTGTACTGTTTTAATAAAATTTTATCATGTGTTGACAAAAAAAAAAAAGAAGAAAAGAAAAATATGGTGTATAGTGAAAAACATTTTTTTTTTATTTTGGTACTGGGGATTGAACTCAGGACCTTGCACTTGCGAGGCAGGTGGAGGCACCACTGAGCTAAATCCCTGGCCCTCAAATTTTAAAAACTTATTACAGTAAAAACACAATGCCATAAATCTCCTTCAAAACAGTCCCTCTCACTTTGAACACATCTCATCATTCTTTCTACTTTCTGAAGCAGTTCAAGAAGTCCTCTTTCGTAAGTGTCTTTAGTTGCACTGCCGTGGCTGCCTCTATGTCCTGAATTGATTCAAAAAGTTTACCTTCCATGGTCATTCTGACTTTGAGGAAGAGCCTAAAGGTGCACAGTGTAGACAAGAGTGAATAAGGTAGACAAGGACACACTAATGTTTTCATGAGCCTGCCTTTTTGTTGGATGGTACTTGGCAGCAGCATTCATCGTATTTTTTTTAAATCACACCTTGTAAGGACACTCACTAAAGCAGACTTTAAGTAAACGATGTGATAAGTGTGTTCGAAGTGAAGGGGATTAATGGTATGCTTTTTACTGTAATAAGTTTTTAAAACAAACATTCACTGTGTTTTTCAATCACTCTTTATAAGTCTAAAAGAACTAGTTGAAGACATATATATTCCAAAAAGAAATTAACCAGAAAATTATTTGTTGTTCAAGAAATATCAGGATGAATTCATAGCTGTTTTGAAAAAGAAGAGTTGTCTTTGCCTGAAGTACTTACTTTATATGGGGCTGCAAGCCAGGCTGCTCCTCATAGTCATCTATAAGGAAAGGCAGATTTTTGGCCCAGTGATCCTTGAAGCTCCCTGGCAGATCCACATCCACATTATACTCCGTGAGTGTAGTATCCAGGTGTGCATGCAGATACCGAGAATATTCTGCAGGCAGGAAAGGAAAGAAGAGCTGACACACTCAAACACCGCTAAAGAAACACTTCTATGGCTGCTTTGTAGTAAGTTGTTAGTTTTGTTTTGTTTTTGGTACCGGAGATCGAACTCAGGACCTTGCGCTTAGAGGCAGGCACAGCGCCACTAAGCTTAATCCCCGGTTAGTAAGTTGTTACTTAATCACAATTCTAAAAGGAAACCCTAAATTTTACTAAGTCTCTATGGTATTACTATCTTTTAATGGAGATAATATGATGCTGACCTGAGGCACTGAAGTCAGGTCTAAGTTAACCTGGGTGTACTTTGGCTAAATTTTTATCACCTTCCCATGAACAACATCAAAGATCTTATTTGTTTGTTTTCTTTCCTAACTCCAGAAACTGAAACCAAAGCTCAGTGTCAGAGCCTGAGACTCTGTCAATAGGTAGATTAACTGGGTTTATAATTTTACCAATGGCTATTATCACTACAGAAGCAGTGCAAGAAAGAAAACAAGATATGGAATCCTTTCCCATTCAGTCTATAGTGCACAAGTCCAAGTTCCACCAATCCAGGAAATAAGAGGATAAAGAGCAGCACTGTCCAGTAGGTAGACCATGCAATCTGACTACTGAACACTTAAAGTGAGGCTAAAGTGCCTAAGAGACTGAATTTTACATTCTATTTAGTTTGAATCAACTTACTTAATTGATCCTTGATTCAATTGTTAGAAAACTTCAATATGTTTAGAACCTGCATATAAGATTTTTTTTCCCAGTAGTTGGGACTGAACCCAGGGCCTCTGTGTGAGCTATAATCTAAGCCCATTTTGATTTATTTGAAGACAGTGTCTCATTAAGTCACTAAATTGCCGAGGCTGGGCTTAAAAATGTGAGCCTAATCCTTTTACTTCAGCCTCCCAGAATGCTGGGATTAAGGCATCCAGCATTATGTCCAGCTCTGAATCTATGTTTTTAGCTATAAATTTTATCAAATCTAAATTCAGATCAAGTATTACCAATGAAAACTGAGCATCCAAATTGAGATAGACTAAAAGTATAAAATACATACCATATTTCCAAGGCTTAGAACAAAAAATAATGTAAACTATTTAATGAATAGTGTTTTTATATTAATATGTTGAACTAAATTTTGAATATATGAATTAAATAAAATGTATGATAAAGCTTATGTAAGTTCATCCAGAAAACGTTTTATATGCTGGAGATCAAACCCAGGGCTTCATGTATGCTAGACATACTCTATCACTGAGCACATCCCTAACCCCCAAAATACCTTTATATATGGCAGAAAGCACTAAGATTATGATAAATGAAAGGATAGGAAAGATTTGTTTTCCTCCTCCCCAAACTCAGTTTCTCTACAATATGTGGGAATTCTGATGAGAAGAGATGAAAAGTCAATGATACAAAGTTCACACCCAATAGTGAAATCTCACAGAAGGTTACTAGCATTCAGGGCCTTCTGTGTCTTTGGATGAGAGGTAAGGAGGCATGACGACCCTAAATGAGAGTCACATTTAGTTTAAAATATGTTTTTCACTCAGGTACAATTGATTTGAACTTCAGAAAAAAAAATTGCAGGTAGGATAGGGAGAGCATCAGGCAAGTCTTTCTGAGACCCGCCCGCCCCTTCCTCACACCACCCTGGAAGGGTAGCTGTGACAAGCCACTACCCTCTTTAGACCCCTAGCCTTACATGGAGCATAGGAGTCAAATGCTATGACTTTTGCAGCCTGAGCATGAAAATCCAATGGTTCTATCTTCTGACTCACCTCGGAGATATTTCACCTTAAGGTACTCTGGGCTGGCCTTCTGGCCCGGGAGAGGGTCATTGAGCATCACTTTGGTTTGTGCTTTTATCCCTTCGTAGAACTGTCCCATTGCAACATGGCTGAGCCCTTTCATGTACTGGCACACCTCGTTGTATGGTTCCAACTGCAGGCACCGCTGAGGCATGGAAGGACAGAGGCTGCATTAGAACTACTGCAGCTCCACAGAGCTTCACCATATTTACTCTCATTTGGAACTGACCTCCAGGTCAGGTCACACCGCAAATATGCCCTGTGAGCTACAGGACAACGCAATGACCCCTCCTTCTATGGAGGTGCATATACTATTCCTGGCCCCCGTCTCTAGCAATTTCCCTGAACTCTGAAGAACAAGAACTCTACCACAGTGCTCCTTGCTCATGGAGGCTCACCTTGAAGTTCTTCAGGGCCTCCGGCAAGCTGCCATGGTGATACAGCATCATCCCCCGGAGCTGGAGGGTCTGCACATGGTTCTGGTTGAGCAGTAGTGCCTTCTGGAAGCTCTCAGTGGCTGCTTCAAAATTGCCCAGTTCTCTAGGTGTTTAGACAGTGACAACACACAGTGTGGACATTACAGAGAACAAGCTACCCACAGCACTATGGTCCCGGGTGTGAGCAAATACCTCGAGGGGCATGTTTCCTTTGTTACCATTAGCACTCTATAGCTGCACAGCCTCCAACACATCACACCCAGCAAGGGTGGCCCCCAGCTTGATATTTACTGCTTTCCAAAAGCAAATGTTCATACAAATCCCACCCCCTAGTTCATGAGCTCCAGGCCTTAAAAAGCCTGTACATTTTAGTATATGGATAAAAACACTTTCCTCTTTGGAAAAAAGTATATAGAGTATAATCACAGCTTTATCACTCTGAGTCAAATTCATAGGCTTAAAATTGTGTATTTTGGGTCACTGAAATTATTTCATTTAACATCATGTAAATCATTATGTAATTTGAAATTCTGAAAAAGAAGTATATTTTAGAATTAGCATTCCAGAATGGAAATGGTTGCTACCAGTCTTTTACATATTAACATTTTTACAAAGAATAAAAATAGCTTCTAAATATTTTACTTCCTGACTTACCTCAGAGCTACTACACTTTAAAGTGTGCTGGGCTATTTAGTTACTTGATGTAGAAGCTAGGAATATTAGTTAACTGATAATTAGCCTCCTTGAATCAGGTTTCTGATAAAAGAATTTCTGTTACTGCATTTCTTTTCTAGATTCTTGCAGCCAATTTTTTTATAAGTAATCAGTACTTTTTAAAAACATAACATCTAGTGGCTGGGGATTTAACTCAGTGGTTTTGCCACCTGCTGCGCAAGTGCAAGGATCGGAGTTCGATCCCCGGTACCAAAAAAAACCCAAAAAAAACATAACATCTGCTTACATTTATATAGCACTTTAAAAGGCACTTTCCAATCTGCTTTCACTGTATATTCCCAAGAATTCTGTGAATAGGAAGGGTAAATAACATTCCTTAACTAATCTCCAAAACCCAAGCACTTACTCTTAAGTTAGTGCAAGAGAGTTTCTCAAACTACCGCATCAGATAAATAACCTCTTAAATGTAACATTCCTCGGATGAGGTACCCGACAGGGAATTTCTGTTACCGCCCCATGTGACCTTTACCAGTGGGACACCTGAAGCTCAGGGCAGTTAGGGATACATTGTGGAGCAGGTCAGCCAAAACAAGGCTCCGGACTCCTAGCTGGTGAACTCCTTTCTACTCTATCATGCTATCTCTTTTCTCATCAGAGGGTAATTTTTTTTCTTGTTTTTTGAGACATGGTGTCATTATGTGGTCTAGGCTGGTCTTGAACTTGCTGTGTAGCCCAGATTGTCCTCAATTTTATGATCCTTCTGCCTCAGCTTCCCAAGTACTGGATTAGAAGTGTGAGTCACTACACCCAGCAAGGGTATAATAGTTTTTAAGTCAAAAGATTCTATTCGTGAGGGCAATGCAGAACCAGGAAGCCAGGATCTAGTCACAGCTTTTCATGCTTGACAGGTACATTATAACCAAGACTCTCCCATCCTCCATGCTGAAGGCTGCAGCATCTACAGCCTAACAGCCGCTAATGCCCATCCTCGAGGGATGGGTACCCTTCAGGTAATGTACACCCTGAGGTTACAAGAAGGTGCCATGCACTGGGGCCCACACCCCACATGGTCATCCCTGTTTTTGAGATGTCAACATCAGTGTCTGCACAACTCAAAGCAACTATCTCTTTGGTTAAGAAATGCAGTGTCTTTTACTATATCACTATTACATGTCTTTCCTCTCTTCACCCTCCCTCTCACCCCACTACTACTCACTTACCTGTAGGCCTGGCCCAGACTTTTATAGGCATCAATAAAATCAACTTTCTGCTTCAAAGCTTCTTTGAAGGATTCAATAGCTTCCTGTAAAAAGTATGTAGAAAATTATTTCATTCACATAACTCTTAAAATTGAGTTTCACTTAAATTGCTAAAAGATTTAAATATATTTTGTACGTGATCTGACAACATTCCTTTTAAATGAAACCTCAAATGCACAATGATGACAAACAGCTTTACTTTTCTCCATTTTAAACAAGAAAACAGCTATGAATTGTATCTAATTCATTAGGACTCTGTGTGATAATGACATTACTTGCATATGAATATTATTTCCTTAGTTAAGAAAGGTCCAGTGGACCAAAAGTAAACTATAGCTTTGTGAGATAATTCAAAATGATCATAACTAGCAGCATTTAAAGCTGAGTCCACAAAACAGACCAAAAAATGTTTAAAAGAAGCAAAAAGTCTCTTGAGATTGGCTATCTGAGAGAGTCCCATGACCTATAAGGAAAAGGAAACAGTAAAAGAAAATAAAACCAAAATTCTAAGGCTGGGGCACTGAGCTCAGCTTCTCTATGCACAGCCACAGATGTTCGGCTGAGGAAGTGAGAGGCCATGTGGGCACTGTGCCCTGAGAGCCGCCAGGAAATGTTTGTGTACTCATTGCTGCCTGATGCCCTCTGTCTGTAGAAATTGATGACACAGTGTCCTTTTGTTTGAGGATAAACACCCTAGGCTTAAGCCAGCACTGACTGTACTTCCCACTATGGCTTCATCGTTACTGTCATAAAAAATTAAGAAGATGCCTCACACCTTTCCTAGGAAAAGATGTACCCTACGATAAAGTTAACTGCTACAAAGTATCATGAAATGGAGTAGCCTTAATGAGAAAGACTAGGTAATGCCACACTTGATTCAATTGTTGGTGGGAGACAGCTACTGAAGATGTCACATGCCTTGCACATGGTAAGCGCCCAATAAATATTTGATGATCTATAGGCTCAAAATAGTTTTGCAAAAGCAGCACAATCCTCTTTCAAAAAGCCATTTGTTTCCTGCATCTAGATTTTCTTTGGGAGACAGGAAGGGAGAGAGGCTGGCGTCCAAATGCTGCAGAGACTAGGGCAGCAGCAAGACCTCCTGATGAAGGGCTCCTACTGAGGGCTCTTGTGGGGAATGGTCACATTTTAACACTGAAGAGACCAAAGACTGCTCTGAATTTGGCTTCCTGCCACAGTGCAGCCTTGATCATTTAGATTTCCAAAGCGACATTCTCATTCAACAAACATGTATTGAGCGCCTACTATGTACCAGAGACAGTGCAGGGCACAGGTGATACAAAGATGAGCAAGTCATTATCTCTGTCATCTGAGAACACACAGTCTAGTTAGAAAGCCAATTATGTAACCAGGTTATTAGCATAAAGATTAAGAGCTACAACAGAGATAAGAGAAAGTCTCTGGGGATAAAGAAAAGGAAACCAGTGTGCCAGGGGACACCAGAACAGGCTTTGGGAGGCCGTGACAGCAGAGTAGCTCTTGAAGTCCAACAAGCAGTCTGGAAAGAGGCATCCTGCTGAGGGCCACGAGGGGCGGGTGCTTCGGGGGTGCAAGGCACTGGGCAGGTAGGGGCGGGTACACAGGAGTGCAGGGCACACTGGGGGAGTGCAGAGGGCAAGGCAGGAGGAGGCCAATGGTGTGCTAAGCCAGTGGGACCTGTCCAGCAAGGATTGGCTGGCCATCTCTCTAGGGAGGACGGTAACTCCAACAGAGAAGGCTGCAAGGAAGAGCAGGGAAAGAGAGCCAGTGTGGAGGCTGCTGTGGAATCCAGGCAAGAGATAATGAAAGCTCAAATTGAGAGTGTGGGGAGAGAAAAGAAGGGTCAAACTCAGGGGCTATTTTAAAAGGCACAGACAGGCTTTGGGGGCGGATGGGAGGAAGGGAGGGGCAGGTGGGAAGCTTTCAAGCTGAAGAGCCTAGGTAGGTGGCACTCACTACCAATGCAAGGAGAACAGGAGAAAGGAGAGCTGGGGGCCAAGGGTGGCATGTTATGTCTGCAGTGTGTGGACATTTGGGTGGAGATGCCCAGGAGGGATCTGCTGCCCACTGCACTTACAGCATGCTTGGACGCCACCGTTCTTCAAGTCTGATTTCTCTTCAGCTTTTAAGAGTCTTTGGTTTCAGGGTTCCTGTCTAATCACTGCACAGCTCTCTACCTCATTCTGCCAAAGAGGGGACATAGCAGAATCAAGATTTGAAACCATCGGGAACAAAGAAACTATGTTCAAATGAATCAGTCTCTCAATGCATGAACTATTCTGAATTCATCTGCTTGGTGACTGTGACCTTTACCACTCTGCGTCATCACATCCTCTCCAGGTGATGGGGAGTCGTCACTGTGCTCACGGAGGCTGAGAGGGCACACTTGGCAGATCAGAGCAAGGGCTCATGGAATGGGTGCTCACAGCATTCGAGTCTGAGATATCCCACCACACAGATAAAAGAGATGCAGCTCAACAGGAAAGTGTGGACTGCTGTTTCCCTGGGAAGATCCAAACACCCAATACACCAACTGAGCAGGACAGCTGTGACATCTGAAATGTAACATTGCCTTATAGCCTCCTAGCATATCATATAAAGTAAGAAATCACATACTTAATTAATTTCTAAATTGCTGTTGGCCTAAACAGACCAATTTTAGGATATAAAGACAGCTCAAACTCATTGGTCTATGTAGTCTTTATGGTTAACAAGAGAAACAGACATGTGGACCAAGTTCAGTTACTAAGTCAGCCATCTCACCACTGACTTCACGTTCCAATCTATATAAGGAGGGGCACCTCAGCTCCTTCTATGCTTCCTGGGGATGCCTTTGGGAGAAGGAGACAGTACATGACCACTCTAACCTTCTCAGACAGTACAGATGTACAAGAACAAAGAGTTGCCCCATGTTACCCTGTGGCTGCAGTGCTTACAAGCAAGAACAGAGGAAAGGACCCAGTAACTTGGAAATACTGGTTCCCTTGGACAACAAAGGACTATTCCTAGGGTCTCACTGTAGGGATCCAGAATAAACCAAGTGGAATTTCTGTACTTGTTTGATTTGTAGCTACAGCTCTTCTCAAAAATCTCACTTCCAAAACTCCAAAGAATGTGCCCGTTCCTACACTCGCTTCACAGCAACAAAGCCAAGTGTACGATCATTTGTTTACTTTTAAAAATACTCTTTGTATCAATAAGATGGCATTTGGAGAGCTTCAAGTTTTCTTCCTCCTCTATTAGCTACTCAAGGGATAGGCTGAGCAAAGCACTGTTGTTCTGATTTTTTCACAAAAGCAGTCAGTGAGACAAGATAAGTGGAATGGAGGGCAGACAAAGCTCATCTGGCAGCCACTCAGAGGTATCCTGAGCAAGAAACTGCTCTCCAAGCCCAAGGCTGCCAGCCTGAGTCCAGGGCACAGTGTGTACTTCTCTACCATCTACAAACTTGCATGAAGGATACGAGGTGCATGAAACAGAATTTGGCAAATTCTTTTCTGTCTGGTTTTTAGTAAGAGGGGTATTTTTTACAATCTATAAAAACTAGATTAAATTTCACAGGTAAAATCATCTGTAATAATATGTGATGCCTGTTTAAAGCTTACTAAGTACTTTTCACATACAGTGTTTTGTTCAGATGTCAGTCACTTCAAGAGGCAGAGAGTGGGATCATGGATACTTTATAGATCTAGAAAAGGAAAGAGCTCAAATAACTTGTCCAGCAGTGCACTTAGTGAAGTTCAAGAGAGAGCTCGTAAATACCAAACCTTCTAAGTTCAAGGCTCTGCCCTTGGGGTGCATTCACCCCACTAATACTTCCTGGGTATCTGACAGGCACCGTCCCCAGCACTTAGGACTGACATGTGGCCTCTGCACAGGCCAACCCTCCACTGATGCCCCAGTACATACACAGCCAGCCCTGCTATCCCAGGGGATTGGTGCAAGACCACCCTCAGTTACCAAAATCCAGAGGTTCTCAAGTCTAAGTAAAGTGGTGCAGTATCTGTGTATAACCCACACACATCACTCTGTCCATGTACTTTATGTCTTCTCTAGATGACTTATCACACCTTATACAATGTAAATGTTATGGAAATAGTTGTTTTATTTTATGGCTTAGGGAATAAGGAAAAAAGTCTGTACATATTCAGTACAGAATCCTTCTGAATGTTTCCAATCCACAGTTGTCTGGATCGGAAGATGTGAAACCTGCAGACACAGGGCTGACTGTGTATGTCAGAGCCTTAAAGTCCTCAGAACTACTTTTGAGACGAGATGTACGTGCTTTTTGCAGCAGTACACTCCCGTGCTGCTGACAGTCTTGGAACTGTTACAGTCTGGCCTAGGTCCCCTTCTCTGTGAAGATTTCTTGTCTCCTGGTCAGAATGATTTGCTCTCCAGCTGAATAGGTTGTTGTGGGCCAGTCTGCCTTTGCTCAGACTTGCTGTGTGGCATGAGCTGGCTACCCTCACCCTGGCTTCTGGCACAACCTGCTGTATGGCAGGTTCTCAACTACAGCAGGAACACAGCATGGAGCATGGGGTACGATGAAGCAACCTGTGCGCCCTATGCACTCAGGCAGCGCTCCTGCTTCCCTACCTCCTCCCCCTCCTGAACACCCTGTGGTCCTTGTCCTGTCATACCACCAGTCTTGGCACTGTCTGCCTCTTGCTGCAGCGGCCCTGCAGCAGCTTGGCCCGGTCTTCTCACCTATGCCTAGGACATGATCAGTGTCTCCTGGTCAGTCTCTGCCATCCTTGCCCCGCCACCACACCAATGCAATTTGTTTCCTAAGGCACAGACTTGGTTTCAACCGGGGATTTCCTTGCATCTACAGCTCAGCTCCTCTGAGCCTACAAACTTGGGTCAGAATGCTCAGTATTGTCCTTCAGACTGAAGACTGGCTCTCACCAACCTTCTAGTACCACGTCCAAGTCATATCCAGACACCCATTCTGTACTGGCTGCTTCCCACTTTCCTGAAGCTTCATTCACTGCCCGTGAACTGTGCAACCTGTGCCCTTTGAAGTGAAAGTTTGATTTCTCCCTCTTATTAGCCTTTTATCCTCTCCCTTCTGTGCCTCTCCTCTAAGAACTGGCAAGTAGTAGGAGGTCAACAAATATTTCAGACAACTTTCTAAAAGACCAGTCAGACACACAAGATATCATTTTAAAACGTGTCCAGCTAAATTCCCAAGTCCCCCAGCAAAGAGGACCATTCACAATGCACACATGCAGCAGGACACCTTCACCTTGAGAAGTCCTCTGTGGAAGAAGGTCAGGCCTTTGTATAGCATGGCTGTGGGCTGGTTTCTGTTCAGCTCTAAGGACTGCTGGAAGTCCTCATGTGCTGTCGCATAATCCTGCAAAGAGGAAAAGAAAGACAGAAGTGGGACATTTCTTGCTCCTGATCAGGAGAAAAAAATTCTAATTCACTCTGTACCTTTTTTTTTTTTTTTTTGGCTTTAAAGGAAACATTTCACAGCCATAAATATTAGCTGACTGCTTACAGTACCTGTTAACATGGTTTTCACAAAGGTTTAATACAGCTTTTTGTCTCAACTACAGGAAGAATATTTCATGTATTATTAAAGTAATAATCTGTTAGGCCGGAGATTTAGCTCAGTGGTTCTGCCCCCTGCCTCGAAAATGCAAGGTCCCAAGTTCAATCCCCGGTACCAAAAAAAAAAAAATTGATAATCTGTAAAGAGAAACATCATACTGGATACTTCTGAGCATAACCCTGTCTCAAAATAAAAATGAAAAAGGGCTGGGGATACAGTTCAGTGGTAGAACACCCCTGAGTTCCATCCCTAATGCTGGGGGGAAAGAAAGTACAATAAACCCACAAAAATAATTGTGATAATTATGTACCACACAACAATAAAAGATGTTCTTGCTGGCTTAGGGTCACTTCTACAGAGAGGATGCAGTCTGAGAGCCACCCAGCCCTGGTCCCAATTGGAGATCCACCAGAAAAACCCTAACTCCCCCTCTACATGATAGGCCGCAGGGACCTACACACCAGCCCCGATGCCACACCTGCAAGAAGGGGTGAAGTGAAAATTCCACCTTTTTCTCTTCTGTATCAGTCCAGATTTTGTTACTCTGACAGCTCAAAGAAGAAAATATGATTTTCACACTTAATATTCTCTAATGGAATTAATTTCAGCTAAGGAAAATGCTTTCATAGCTGTCTTGTGCAGACACGTTACCAAACAGCTGGAACCCAAAGCTGTTAAAGAGCTGCTTTAACAGATCGAGTGAAAAGTGAGATGTTTACTGTCAGGAAGGGATGTCTAGTAAAGCAGCTCACCTCAGATATGAAGTGCAGGGTCCCCCGGTGTCGGTACAGCCGTGCAGACGGCTGAAGCTGAATAGCTTTAGTGAGATCATTCACTGCTTCATTAATTCGCCCCAGAGGGGACAGAATCTAGAAATCCAAAACATGTTATCAAGAAAAGCCCAATAATCACCCTAATGCTGCCCACACTGTGACTCCTCAGTGCCACTTCACCACACACTACTCATAACTGGGCTCTCTCAGCACTGTGACCATGGCCCCAGAGCTCACAGTACCCATGCCAGGGTGCCACTCTCTGTCCAGTGAGGGGAGGCTGAGGGGCTCTATGGCTGCAGCTGCTGCCTTACACTGTCCCCACTTGTGCATACCAATGTTGCTTTTATAAATAGGACCTTTTTCCTTTGACCTATATTTATCTTTCAAGTCACAATTTGCTGTACATGTATAAAGACATCAAAATGAATCTACCTAACTCTGAACCATTAGGACAAATGACACAGATTACAGTCATCCATGGTCTTTAACTCTGTCTTCTATGGGAGCAAGAGCTGAATGACAATTTCTAGGACCTCAGGCACTCTGTCAGGCCCTAACTTCTCAGCCACACTGCAATGCAGGATGAACAGTATCTGCAAACCTGTTTGGTAAAGTGTTCAGGAAATGTGACAAAAAGAGACAGTTCAGGATGTGAAAGCAGACGAAAAGACACAAAAAAACCCAAGATGGGCATCAATACTTATGAAACCCAGTCCACATGCTTTATCTTGAACAAACATCCTCAGAGCCAAGCTTCTTTCCAGGGGTCACTTCTTACCTGCCTGTGGTAAGGGTGATAGCTCCAAAGAGGACATGGGATGTGTGCCCAAGAAAACACACTGAGGGGTGGGCTTGGAAGGAAAATTATCCCCACTTGGTTTATTAATCCCTCGGTACACAGTTGAATTATCATACCTTATCACTCTAATCAATACGCATACTAATATATAATTTTAAAAGGTAAATTATTTTCATCAAATATAAATTATATCAAAGTATTAAAGTGAAAATGTCTCACAAAATAACTTTCAGGTTAAATGATATGCTATGATATAGCTATGATAATGCCATAAAAGGAGAATATTACTATATATCTTTAAGATAAATGAAAATTATTATTCTAGTTATCAACATTGGACAACAATTAGCTTTTTATTAGATGCGCAAATTTTAAAAACCCATCAAACTGTGTCTAAATACAGTGAATGACATTGACAATTCATCAGAACAATTTAATGCAATACTACAGTAACAGGGAGAATCACTGGCCTGCCTGTACACAGCAGATGTCCCCAAACTGACCAGCAAACCACCAGATCACCACTGCACCCACAAGAATCTCAGGCAATACTGATAGACCTGTGGTCAACTAGTCCTGGGGCACAGTCCAAGATAGATAAGAAGTGAGGAATTATATCACAAATTGAAGATCTTCAAAAACCCAAATCCCCAACAAAACATAAATCCACTTTAGAAAACTAAACTATAATTTTGAGAACAAAAACCATCACAAATGCATTCTTTTTGTTGTTGTTTTGAGACAAGAGTCTCAGTATGCTGCCTCAGGAGTAGTTGGGATTACATGTGTGCACTACTGCACTGTGCTACAAATAGTTTTTAAATGACTGAATAGTTAGTGCTCTTTTACTTGCTAGTTTTCTCTCCCAAAAGAGAAAAGTAATTTTTTATTTAGTTTAACTATGAAATAGCACATCAGATGATTAAAGGTTAAGTTTCTTTCAGATCTAATACATTAACATACAAAAACCCTGGATAGTTCACTATTAATTTCAGAACATAGTAAAAAGAACACAAAGATTCAAATACACAAAGGGAGCTACATGACACTCTCTTCTCTGCTTAAACACCCTCCTCCCATTGTCCTCGAGCTAGGACTCGATCAGCTCCCATGTCACCCACCAGCAGACTAGGCACACTTGGCATATCGCTCCTGCAAAAGCTCCTCCTCAGTCTACTGAGCACATTCCAGGCACCTGTGCAATGCGACCTCTAGCCTCCACCTCCTCGTACCTTCTAAGATCAGATTACAGCCCTGCCTTAAGCACCTCTGGACAGGTTCATCTCAGGGGTATGTATAAGGATGCACACACTCGCAATTCCTGTAACATCTGGTTACAGTCCCTTACCTGCTCTATGCATCTACGCAGATAGGCCCTTTTCCTGAGAACTACACATGAATGTGTGCATGTGCACACAAACACACAACATACATACATGCATGCACACGCACATACACACACATGCACACTCACACACAGCACACTGCAGAACGAATACTCCAAAGGCTATATATTTGAGTTTAACCATACTAGATAAGTGGTTTATCACTGAGCTACATCCCCACACTTTTTATTTAATTTTTAAATTTGGAGACAAGGTCTTGCTAAGTTGCCCAGGCTGACCTTGAACTTATGATCTTCCTGCTGAGGCCTCCTCAGTGGCTGAAATTACAGGCATGAGCTACATCTGGCTTATGTGTGATATATTTTTAATGAGTATTGACAGAAGTAGTAAACATCATAACTTCATATTTTAATACTAAATATTATTTTTACATGTTAGATCAGGAGCATCACTCAATTCATAGTTTTCTAGTAATTTTAACCATGCTTAAAGCCACTAGGTACCTATGTAGGAAAACAATAGGCATATTTGCAAGTGACAGAATAATAGGAGAAAAATCTGGATTCAACTAATCCAATGACAACAGAGGGAAGAAGAAAACTGCACTCACTTCTGCTCGCTGTTCAAATACCTCTGGACGGTCTGGCTCCAAGGTAATTACTCGGCTCAGCTCGAACAGAGCAAGCTCAGCATTCTTAATGTCCTTGAAAAGGCATTAACTTAGTGTGAGACAGACTTATAGAAACCAGGTAGAAAAGATCTTCTGAAATATCTAGTAATGTAAGGACACAACCAACTGTTTAGAAATAAATATGAACTTTGTTTCCACATAAAAGATCTGACAAGCTCAGTAAGTCATGATAGCATAATTATTAGCTTACCCAAGTCTTCTTCTCTTCAATAAGCTAGCACATTGGACATGGCTGCCTATCCCAAGTTCCACAGGTGGCAGGATCTTACTAAACACAGTCTATCTAAGCACGGAGTCAACATGTTTCAAGGTTGAGTATGTGGGCACCAACCTGTGTAATGAGGCTGATCAGTGGCTTTGGGGGACAGAAGTGGGCCAAGTGTCAATCAAGACCACAAACCTACAACTGACACCTTCACAGGAAGCTCTCCTTAACATCTGCATGTTGCTTTTACATTAAAAATGCAGGTATAACTTATCATTAAAGCTACAAGCCAGTTACATGTCATGATGTAAAACTAAACAACAAAAGACTTGGACAGAAGCAGCTTGTCTAAAGTAGGGCAACTTCACCCCAGTCCTCTGCTGACCCACAAGGGCACTGCTGCTTTCACCCTGGGTACCTCCATCACCTCACTGCTGAGCTCCTCAGTGCTCTGGATCTCAGGACTACATAAATGCTACATAAATTTCCTCCAACAGGCCAGCACCATCTTCATACAATATCTTTAATTTTAATGTTTTGATACATTTAGTTAAAATATTAAAAGTATTAAAGATTAAAGATGTTAGTATTTTTAATGTAAAAGTTACAAGAGTGATATTCTGCCCTCAAGGCACAATTTCATATGAATACTTTTAATAGGTAATAAGACAACAGTAAAGGTTGGGTATAATGGTCTAGACCAGTGGTGGCGAACCTAAGGCACACATGCCGCAGCAGCCTGTTTGTTGTCATTGAAAGCCCTAAAAGGTTCACCATCATTGGTCTAAACTAAAAATCTGGAAAACTGCATCTTAGACCATCTCAAAGTTTACTACATGATCTCTGGAAAGTGTTTTTATACCTGGGGGGCTTTGTTTACATAAAACATACTTATTATAACCTTCTTCCTGTCTTCTTCAGAGAAATAGGGAAATAATTTGGTTATAACTACAGAGATATTGTACCTATCTGCAAAAAAGTCTACAATACAGGAAATAAAAATAAATTTTACACACTGAAAAACCTTGTGTTCTTTCACTAAGCAGCATGATTGTGAGAAGATCTGTTTCACCTCCCGCTGCACTGGTGGTGCCCACCCTGACATTTACAGTGAGGGCTTCTCAGCACCGCCAGGTCTGCATCCTGTTTGACACTGACTTCAGGAGACCCAGGCAGAAACCCCTGTCTGCCAATTGCTAGCCCTTTGACCTGGGCAGCCTCCCCTTGCCCATCCTCATGCGCGCCCCACCAGATCTAAAGAGCAGAAAGCAGATCCAGAAAAAGCCTGGCTGCATCAGGGCAGGTAGGCACAGGGGCAGTCGTGGCCATTACATACTCACATGTAGTCCCTTCTTTCCATAGGCTATCCCTCGGCCATAAATTGCACTAACCAGATCAGGCTCCTCCTAGTCAGACCAAAACAGAAACACGTCAAAAACCATAAACAAAACAAAAAGAAATCAGTTTCTGCTTATAGCATGTTAATGCCTCAAGTGGCAGCTCTACTTCTTTATGCTACTATCACTCATCTGTTGCTCTTCAACCAGAAGAGTCTTCAGCCTTAAAGCTCATGTGAGACATGGTAAGTTTTGCACTAAAAAAGTAATAAAGAAAAGAGAAGGGGCCCAACACTGCTGAGCACAGTGCTAGTTTCTTTTATGGCTTTATCTTATTCAAATATAATCCTCTCAACAACTCCATGATTGGCACATCAGTAATCATGTCTTACAGAGAAGATGGAGGCTCCAGGGGTAGAGAGATGTAAAGAACAGTACTGCCTCTTCTTGCTAGTTTCCTCTCATTTACCCAGGAAATCTTTCACAGATCATAAATCCTTTAGTACAACCTGAAAGGGCAGAAACTCCTCAGTGCCATCACCACAGGAACAGAAACAGTGGGCTCCACAATCTGCTGGAGACTGACCCATTCCTTCCTGTCACATGGCTGGGAATTAAAGAATGGACTCTCTCGGCAGCCTGCTTCCTGTTTCTCCCATTGCCTTCCACTCTAGATGGACCCAAGGAAATGGCTAACAGGCCCATGGACAGAGCACCTGCTGTCCCTGGTCATTCAGCCCCTGCACACAGGTTAGCGACATGAACTCTTCTTTCTGCTCAGGGGACAAGACGCCTCCAATTCATACTGCAATTCTCACCTCTTTTCTGAATCCTTTGCTACAAGGCCCTACTAAAACTCTTGATACTGCGAAAGGATTGTTCAAAGCTGCACTGGAGTAGGCCTTGGGGGAAATCTACTGTTTTGTTTTAAATCTGAGATGACATATCCTTAAACTGTAACAAAAAAAAGAGCACACTGGCTTTAATGGCAATGAAAAAAAAAACCAAAGATATCAAGCATTTATAAATTTTTTAAAAACACTACTTCAACAGAATGAAGAACATCTATATCCAGTGGCAAACCAGCCCATCCATGGCCACAATCCAGACAGCAGATGGGCCTATATGGCCCGTGAAACATTACAAAACTCCAACCAAATGATTCCAGCTTTGTAGCTTCTCCAAGCCTCAGAAGATCCAATAAAGATGGGCCCATGTGCAAGTATTCTCACGTAATGAAAACAAATGAGGGCCAATACCAGCAGCCCCTTGAACCTAGGTGCCACCTACTACTGATATAACCTGTCCACTCTAACTTATTCACTTGTTTTGCTCACAGTCCCCACGTTGTTCTGGAGCTGTGATCTGCAACTTACACATAACCGGCCTGAAGGCTGTCTATTTTATTGGCTAGTGGGAAAGAGGTACAAATCACAGGCCTACCGAGGCATGTGGGGCTGTAACCACACCTGTGGGTAATACATGTGACTGTGTGGGCCACCACATACACAGAAAAAAAAGGTGTCAAAATACTACTAGTAGTGATTCTCTCCAGGTACGGCATTACTAGATATGTTCCCATTGTTTTAAATATATTTTTGTGCTCCTTTTAATTGTTTAAAAGAAACCTGTACTCATTCACCCGTAGTGTAGTGAAGGTGGTTCAAGTAATACATACTTCCTTATTGAAAACCTAGAAGATGAAGAAAAGCACAAAAAGAAAGTAAAAAGTACCCTATCCTCCTGCTTCCCAGTGATAACCACATGAACACTTGGCTGTCTTCCCAGCTCTAAGAAAGGTAGAGTGGTTGTTGACAGGGGACATGGGTGAGGAGAGAGTGAATGAGCAGGAAAAAGGTCACCTCTGCAGGACTTAAAGGAAGCCCCCCCTCCCTGCTTCTCTGTGGCAATTCCTCTTGAGGACAGAACAGCCAACAGAGCAGACCTTAGCCCCTGCAGTTTCCTCCTCTCCTGTGACATTTCAGATCCTATGGTTCAAAATATATTATCCAGGGAGCTCTTTTCCTGAGAAAAGGTTTATTCCAGATGACCAAGACACGAATCAGCAAAGGGTACAAATAATCATGTGACTGGCATCCCCGTACACCTGCAGCCAGGCTGGTTGCTGGGCATCATCCTCACCTCCCTAACACATCCCCTCCTGCGAGGTCAGTGTCACCTTCCTGCATCTAGACAAGGCCCTATCTCAGTCCTGCACCCAACACTGGTTCCTGTGACTGCCTTATGGTCCTCTGTTCCTCCCATCTATGCTCCAGGCCAGCACCAAGAAGCATCGCCAATGCTGAGGTCTGGCCATGAACCCCCTGACTGACATCTTTCAATGGTTCTCAACGTCTGCAACAGGGATGCTTTTACTCCAAACCAACCACTGAAATCCATTTTACACTGCAGACCAATGCATACAAACACGTTTGTAACACACACACTCACACACACATATCAAAAAACACAAAAGTTTCACTTAGTCATACCTGGCCTTGCTATCCATAGCACAGTATAAGCTGATATTTTCTAGCCCAGTAGGCTTCAATTTTTTAAAAGTACTAGTCTAGGCCTGAAGATGTAGCTCAGTGGTAAAGAGCCTGCCTACCATGCACGAGGCCTGAGTTCAATCCCCAGCACTGCCCACCCCCACCAAAAGCTGGTCTTGATTCACCAGTTAAATGGTAAATCCAAGACCCACTAGAGGGCAGAAACCCACAACTCTCCAAAGTAACATCACAATGCCTTGCAGAAACTACAGATCATTTCCTGGCCTAACCATTCAGCCTTGTCTTCAACCTCTCCCAATCCACCCTCATATTTGAGGAACTGAAACTGTTTAACAGGTCCCTATACAACATGCTTGCCCAGCTTACTGCACTGGCACATGCTCTCCCCTCTGCCAGAAATGCTCATCCACCCATGGCCACTGTGCCCAAGAAACCTTTCCATCCCAAAACCACCTCACTGACTCCTTCCTGACACCTTTGGGAAACCAATGTATTTTCTCCTTCATTCCCACTGTCTGTTGTATGGATGTCATTCATTCAAGACCTACTGTTAGCAAAATCAGGTTTCCTGTGCTACAAATGCCACGCAGAGCCATACCATTCCTGCCAAGGGCTAGAAACAGGGAGCAAAAACCAACAGAGAAGGTAAAGAATTCTAGTCTTCTTGGAGTAGCATAGCCAAAGAACCACAGATATAAATGTAAAGTTAAGTTTCCAAAAAGCAGTGAGCTGTGCTTTCAGAAGACCTAGATGTGGCTGAGTGAGGAGGTTAGGAAGGGTTCCCTAAGGAAGAGACAGCAGGGCTGTGAGCAGCAGGAATGGGGGTGGGTATGGGGTGCTCAGAGTGGCTGTCCAGGCATCGAGCTGGTTGCACAAAGGCCCTAGGAAGCAGGGAACACAGCTTCTGCTCCAGGACACCGTGAAAGAGCTAGGGAGGGACCAAATAAAGGACCTGCATGTTTAAAGTGCATGTGTGGGGCCAGGGATTTAGCTCAGTAGCACCACGCCTGCCTGGAAAGTGCAAGGTCCAGAGTGCGATCCCTGATAACAAAAAAAGATGCTTGTTAAAGTGCATGTGTGCCTCGGTGTGTATGCAGGGTGTGATGGGAATAGGTGTGATGAGATAAGCCAGGGAACAACCACTGGGTCGGTCATCTGAAGGGGACAGTGCCTTGGGTGTGGTCTGAGCAGAGAGGGCAGGGAACAGATGGACTGGAGACAGGCAAGAACTGCACACAGACCCAGCCTGGTGGCAAAGTATACAGCAAACGGGGGTGGGGTGGGGGGTATGTGACTCATATCACCAAGGGGGGGCCACCCACTGGGTGGGGTAACTGGGATAGGACTCAGTGGGTGTGGGGCAGCGGGGAGCAAACAGGCTGACATGGAGCCTGAGATGAACACGCCTCTCAGAAAGCCAAGTGGGCACAACTCCACGATTGCAACTCTCTTACTGTATCACTATTTTTCATTTGCACACTTGTCACCCATTAGAACACAGTATCTTTGAGAGCTCCTCTTTTCATCTTTCTTTCTGTGGCACATGGTAAGTCTTAATACATTATTATTAGCAGTTATTATTAGCAACCAACACTGATTATATATTAGCCAGGCAGAAAAATCTTCATGAAGACTAAATGAGATCAGGCCAAAGTTCACACTGCTGAGCCTATTCTTCTCAAAGGGGAAGCAAGCCAGAAAACATGGTTAGAAATAGTGGGGTGCAGTACACAGAAGAAAGGGCCAAATGCAAGGCGACAGTGAGGCAGTTTTGCAACTGGTGCCACACAGTGAGCTGTAACATTTTTATACCAATAAAAGAATTTAACTTTAAAAAAAAAAATCCAGCCACTCAAAAGTTTATAGTATAGTTGCAATATCTGAATACAAGCCGAAATAGCTAAACGGAAACAACTTCTTGAATTCAGTCCCATCACCTTGGTTGAGGGGCCCTCCCTGGAGCCTCCCAAAGTCTGATCATCACAGTAGCACTGAATCAGGCACTGGAGCAGCTGGAAAGCATTTAGGTTTTCTCTATTCAATTTACCCTGTCTTTTTAGAATATTTTCCTAACAGCACAGAAAGATGCATAATAATTGTGGCTATTATTATATTTAGACTCTGAATTAAGGGCTCTTAAATTTAAATAACAGATTTCATTACTTTAAAAAATTAATACAACTTTATTTACTTATTATTTTATCTATCATTACTTTGGCTGTTAACAAGTCAAGGGCCAGGGATTTCGCTCAGTGGTTCTGCCACCTGCCTCAAAAGCCCAAGGTCCTGAGTTTGATCCCTGGTACAAAAAAAAAAAAAAATTCAAACAAGTCAAAACTTATTTATGAAATGTAGTAATAAATTATTGTTTTACTTTTTCAAATGAAAAAACAAGTTGGGATGAGAGTATCCATTTTCCTAAGTTTTTTTGTGATACAAGGGCTCAAACCCAGGGCCTTGAGCATGCTAGGCAAGTAAGTGCTCTACCAATAAGCTACATCCTCCGCCCTTTTATTTTATTTTAAGACAAAGTCTCACTAAGCTGCCCAGGTTTACTTTATACATCTGTGAAATCACAGGGGAGAGCTACCTGGATGGAGGTGTCTCAATTCTCAAAGAATCTAATACATCATCCTCACACTATTATTTATATACATAATTTACTTTTAATCTTACAGACATGTATTTTTCTACCAGAAGGCTGGTGTTTTAACTAAAACTAGAAGGTCACTGTGCCCAAAGACAAGCCAAAAAACCAGCATATGAACACTGCAGTGAGGACTGAGTTCTGCCTCAGTGGCAGACACACATCTACCCAAAAGACATCTTAAAAGTTACACAGAGCCATGTTTTCAATTTCATATGCTGATGTGAAATAAGCAGCAAAGTTCTTTTATGAATTCAGTTCCATCAGAATCAGGCAAGCTCAATATCACATGATCAAAGCAAAGGCCAAACTGCTGCCGAAAACTGCTTAAGTAGTTGTGTTACCAGCCTGCACAGGAACCAAAGGAACCCAGAATCGGGAGAAGGTTCCACTTTGAAGAACTCTGCTGCTACATATGTATATTTAACAATTCCTTAAGATGAATGCAATCGTCATGTATTACAAACATATATTAAGAAAAAGAAAAAAAAAAACACTACTGCTGATGCACTGTCATACAGGGAAGTGACTTCCAGCATTGGTGTGGGTCCACACCAACTCACCAGCTTTTTGATTGAGAGTTTTTACTGCAGACTGACATCGTGGGACCTGGTGATACACCCAGATGGGTGCATGAGGAGCACTCTTTTCCATCCCAGAAGTACACAAAAAATCACAGGAATGACCAGTCAAATGAAGACCATGCAACAGCAAGGGTCATGGAGATACCTCAGAGTTCTATACCCTAATAGCGTAACCAAAGCAACAGAAAGGTATGTTAGCATCATCTCACAAGGCCACTGTGGAATTTAAGCAGCCCTCATATGTAGACCTGACTTTCAGATTTAATCTGATCAAAAGAGATTCTAATAAAACCCAGGCCCCTGCAGTCCCATTTGTCAGCAGTCTATGAATGGAATCACAGACTTCTGCTGCTTCATGCTACAGTTCATGGTTGTCTAAAAGAAAAGTTTTGTCAAGTGTTAAAGAACTTAAGAAAATAAAAAAGTACGTGTGTAGATAGATATCAATTTGCGGATTTGTTAAAGGCACTCACTGCCTTAAAAACACAGTTTTTACACATCTGGAAGGTCCTGCAAGGAACAGTGAAAATAAATTAGCATTAATAATGACAAAAATAATTCTCTGGTGATACTTAATTCAGTTATAAATTGAAGAATGAAAAAAAACAGAGAAAGGGGGAGGAGAAGAGAAAGTAAAAAGAATAAAGATGTATTATTTACATGTACCAGTGATGAATATAATCATTGTGTACTGCAAACATTTACTAATAAAAATACTAAAATTAATATTTGAAAAATACTGATGTATGCCTGAGGAAAAAATTCATCATTATTCCTAGATATTGGATATGAAAGTGGATCACTGGGAGGGGCCGGAGATTT